>UELX01004809.1:0-16138 GCA_900480035.1 Eupelmus urozonus | reverse complement strand
GGAAATGCTTTGAACAGAATTTCTAGATAAGTGTCACTTTAACGTTGGTTGACCAGAAATTCTATCCAGAATCTGGTCAATCTTCTACCAGGGTAGCTTATAATTTATAAAAATTTAATTCTGTAGATTTTCATTACATCGTTTGTTAATTTTAATTAACTAGGAAAATTCATGCGCTTGCTTTACACGCGATTCATTAATACAATTCTGGAGATTGCTTAAATATTTTTATCTTTATTCAAGCGATTTTTTTTAAATAAATTTTTTTAAATAATATAGATACTATTCAAAACAAAATTTCAAATCCAGAACAAAATAGTATTTTGATGTAGTAGAGTTTTTGCCTATTCTATAGATATCCAACTAATCAAATCACTTCTTTAAATGCTTCAATTTTTTAGCTTGAATTTTTATAGGGAACTTATAGGTTGCTTGTCATTTATACTTGATATACTAGTATATTAAAACCTTCACATTATCATTAGTTACAGAAACCCATTTTAACCTTAAATTTTTTTAAATTAAAAACTTGGAAATATATTTTATAATTATTGATAAGTATAAAGTTCTAAATTGCATATTGACATTTTAAGTTCTTAATTGAATTGAAAGTTAAACTGTAAAATTTAAAATAGAAGAGATAAAAATTTTTAAATGTAAGAGATTAATTTAATTACTCTTGTGTACATCAAAATATTTTGGACCACGTCATAAAAATTTGTATTAAAATTTTTAAACTTATTGCAGAATAAAGTAATCTTGAATAACCCGATTCACTTAAATATCGAATTTATTATTTAAGGTTTTTCAACAATGTCTATGTTATTAATATGTGTTTATTAATTTAGATTAAACAATTTTTTTTTACTTAGAAACCTAAAATTATTTTATCTTCTGTTTTATCTGACGATTTGATGCCGCACTAAAATCAAAATAAATTTCACAATATGATTAATATAATGGAAAAATATGTTAAAAAGCAAAATACTATTAATAAAGATAAATTTTTCAATATTTTATAATAATGTATGCAATTTGAAAAGGTTTATTTGCGGTTTAAATTTATTGCATAAATTTATTTCATGGGAAATCTTCTTTATCGACGGAAGTTCAAAAACTTACTTACCTCACTTACCATTTGAATTTACTTGTTATATTTAGTTTCAAGATGACACTAGTCCTTACTTTAAAGATATTTTAGAATAATTTATTTTTCGTCATTGTTTTTTAAGTTTAATTAATTTTGCGTAATTTTATATTTTTTTTTTATAATTTTTTACAACAAGGGTATATAAAAAAATGTCTTATAAAATATAGTATAATTATTAGGGATTATTGAAAAATTTTAAAAGAATATCACACAGTATATTAAAAAATTTTGATAAAAACATTTAGATTTTGTGCGTTATAGAAAACTAAAAACAATCAATAAGAAGTCAAATAGATTAAAAAAGGACATGTTTTAAAACTATGAAGTTGTTTAATTAAGATGAAAAAATTTTATTATTGTCTGTGTCATTATTACAACAGATTTTTAAATAAGAATAATAATAATAAGTGGAATAGATTGATTCATAAGTTTAAGTTTGGTACGCGCCGGTGATTAATTTAACAACATCAGTGACTAGGCTATGAGCACATACAAGTGATCTTAGAAAATCAGGTGATATAAAGGACTTGCGTCAAGCAAGATTGGATAAGACTTGAGGATATAGGGCCTGCTTTGAGTATTATGAAGCTGCTGCGAGATGGTCCCTTTTGCAGCTTCGAGATAAAAGCGCGCAAACAGCGAAGAGAGAAAGAGAGCGAGAGAGAAAAAGAGAGGGAGAGAGGGAGGGGAAAAGAGAGAGAGAGTAAGAGAGGGAGCGAGTGAGAGAGAGAGGAAGAGAGGGAGAGAGTGAGAGAGAAGCATGAAGCCCCGCCTCCAACCACGGAGAGGAGGGATTCGAAGCCCGAGTTCTCTCTCTCTCTCTCTCTTCTTTCTCTCTCTTGATCTCTCTGTCTCTTTCTTTCTCTTCTTCAAGCTTCTCTCAAAGAAAATACAAGAGCGAAGGGCCCACCAGGCAGAAAAAAAAAGAACCAAAGAGGACCCAAGATTGAGACGCGAGCCCAACAGCCCTGAGGCAGTTCTATCTATAAGCGACACTAACACATTGAAAGCGAGAGAGAAATCATACAATCTACGCTTGCACTTGCTCCAAAATCACCTTACTGATATAAAAAATACTTCCAATTATAGTTATGTTTTTAAATACTTTACTTTTTGTATTTATTTACTTATTATTTATTTATTTTTTTTTTTTAATTAAATAATTTACTGGAGAAAACGAAAGTAACATTTAAATATTACCGGTATAATTAGGTGGAGATGGAGCGAATGGAGATGAGCATAATCAACCGTATCAAATAAATATGTCGTAATTTTCAAGGAGCAAGGGTAAGAATGAGAGTTAGGGTGTGGAGAAAAGGAAGCAAAGAAGAAATTTCACGGAATAATCATGTCGGGAGAAGGATCATATAACAGCGGCTAATCGTTCGTTCCGCTCCGTCCTCATATCTAATGACGAATGTATCGTTTTTCTCAAGAGATCAACTGCAAAATTTGGCGAAACTATAGGTGTAATAATTGACCGGCATTGCAGGACTACACGGGCCGGAACCAGATTTCACAAGCTTAACAAAGAAATCAAGCGATGGCTTTGCGAATGCAGTCCGCAGTCCTGGCCAGTAAGTCAACGCGACGAAGCGCACCGATCAGCGGAAACCAGCTGATTTATTGCCGCAGACTAGCCTTTGGCTTTCAGCTCATGCGGCATTATCGCCACAGCTATAATAGGACGCCACTAGAAAAGATTTCTCGGCCAACAGTTTCTCCTGCTGGCTCGCTTTTGCTCCTTGCGTGTTTCACTGGAATTCCAGGCCTTGGGCCCTTGCATTTTTCAACCAAACCCCTGCGGTTTTCGGCTTTCTACGTCACAGGCCGCCTTTTCTTTTCCAAACCTCGACCTTGACTAATTTTTTTCTATCACCTCACTAATCTGTCTTTGCGCCACCTGTATCTACTTACCCGCTGAGTATTACAGCATTATTTTTCATTAAAATTACAAGTAAAATTATTTTTAAAGTTAAACTTTACGTAGAAGCTGATATAGGCGCTAATAAAGATATTTCTCGAAAATTAGGATACATTGCAATTTGTAGCAGCGTCAGCATCCTATTCAAGCCGCGCTGCTTTTGTGGTCATAATCTTCGAAATGGTTGCGTGGCTGCAGTATCGAAAAAAATGCTCCCTGAAAGAAAGATATAAATCTATTCTTTATAAGTCTTCTGAACCTGAACCTGCATCTCTTCACAATCTTGAAAGAAAGATTCAACGATCCAGCATTCAAATGTAGAACACATATTTATTTTGCACAAAGCTCTTTGATGTTTTGTACATAACGGCTCCTGTTCAAAATTCTGGCCACATCAGTTTTTGAAATAAAAATTTTTTTATGTAATTTCAAATTTATATTATTACTTAAATTGCCGTTTGTTTAATCGTTTATTAATCTGCAAGTATCATTCAAATTCAATTCTGCATACTTGATTGACTATGCAGAATAGAAATACAGAAAAGTAGATGTAACTACGTAAAAAGAGTAATGATCGAGTATAGCCATAATAAATAGTACCGAAAGAAAAATTCGAATCGTAATGGGAAAGCAAATATCTGTCACCTAGAAGATCTCTGGGTAAGAGGGCGTCATCCAATCGTTAAATGTGCGAGCTTTTGCTAGTGAAAGAATCATTCAAAATAGTATTGAAAATTTTCAAGATATATTTATAAAAGTAATGATCTGATTTTGAATTACGAGCGATCAAAAAAATTATTTGAAAATACTTGACAAAAATTTGTTTTGTTTTTTCCATAATGTTTTAAATAAAAATAAATATTCCATATTATTAAAAATGTGTGAATGTTGAGCCTATCAATAAGGTTTTGTAGATAAACCCTGGGTTGATGCTTAAGGGAAAGTGGGAAGTGATGCGAATATTCTAACGCCCTTGATTTTTTCCGGCTCGCGAGAGCGAAGCCTTGGCGAGATAGCCATCTAGTGGCAGGTCTATGCACAATACTCTGCGTACCTCACATAATCAAGCAGATATAAATCGTAGATACTATTGTAGATCGTACAATCAGTTATATAATAACACTATTGCCAAATAAGAAATCATAACTTATGAAAATCGTTATTTAAGTTCCCTTAAAAATGCTCAATAAATAGGGAAAACAAGGTATAATTTTAAAGAAATAATGTTAATTACTCCTTGAGTCCGTACTGCATTGACTTCACTGCATTCTTAGATTAAAAAAAATGCCTTTATAGTCGTAAAATAATTTTGTCTATATAAAAAATAATGAAATGGAAAAGTTTGGCTTAAAACGTGAGTAAATTGTTATGCAAGAATCATTAATAAAAAATTAAAAAATGCTAGTAATACTGTCGCTGAAGGGAGAAACGTCAAGGATACATAAACCAGAATGAGCAGGGCGCGTAGAGTGTCAAGTTTTATAAAGCCTAATAAAAGCATACTCTACAACTGGAACAATTAGTTACTCTCCAGTCCGTAGGCTGGGACAGTGCTCGAAGGGATATTAAATACAGATATACGTATTACGGCTATACGTGTACGTGTACGGACGCGTGCGTGGCTAACAAGTGCTCAGAGCCGAGGGAAAGTACCTGTCGAGCCGTATCGTCATCACCGATTATTACACTGGATGACGAGAGCATTATACAGACTCTCTGCTTTTCTTCCCTTCCCTTTTTTCTTCACTGCTTAAATTCAAAGCAGACTCTTGCAGAGAAGTAATTGAGCTTTGATCTATATCTTTGATTATTATTTTGCCTGTGTAATAACTTGTTTTAAATGTTTATAGTGACATATTTTAAACTATTTTTATTACGTTTGTAACTACTTCAATAGATACTTATACCTATACGATGTTAAAATGTTGAAATATTACATATTTATTTACTATTATTTTAAAAATACTACAATTGCGTAGCTAGCCTTGTAAATTATTTACAATACAAAGATAGTTAAATAAGAAAAAAATCAATACCAAGAAGAAGGAATTTAAGGTAAGTGCATGATGTTTAAGCAGTTAAGACGTTAAAGTCTGGCTGAACATTTAAGAAAGCGTGCGCCAGCACATCCGCTGTTTGGAGCCTATAGTCCACAGAGATTTCTGAGCAATGTATCCTACGGCATAGCCGACGATGCATAAAACATAAAAAGGTGGTAGACGGCCCTTTGTCGGGCTCAAAAAGACCGAACGCAGGTCGGTTTCGTTCTCACTTCTCACTTCCACGTGCTCAACTAAAGCAACCTTCAACTTTAGCATTTTGCTTTACAGCAGCTATCCCCTAGATGCACAACTTAAGAAACCATTAATAGCTTTAATGTGTACATTAGTGTTAAAAGTGGATAGTAATGCTTACAATATTTATAAATTAGTTAACAAATTATTCAAGTACCCATATAACATGTTTCGTTACAAAAACGTTTCGAATAAGTTTTAAAAAATAAAAAAATTTACTAACAACTTAACTAGTTTCTTAGAAAAAATTTAGAAATAAAAATAATCTTAAAAAATTTTATTACTGAAGTCACTGAAGCCAAAGGCCAAATGGACCAAATGAATTAAGACAAATAAATTAATGTGGTATATGAAATTACTATATAACTATAAGTCTAATTATGTTATGAAACAAGATAAGGGTAGTTTGTTATAAGACTCTCAGCAAAAACTTCTTGAACTAATTCTCAAAATAATTTGATGAATAAGGTTTTTGAATCAATCATTAACTTGATTCCTTGTAATTAGTTAAAGTTATTTGGATGTCAATTTAAAGTTTTTACTAAACTCAGTAGTGTAACTTTTTGTTTAAACCCTTATACAAGACTTACGCTGCATTATATAAAAAGTTATGAACAATCAAGAAAAATGCAACTTTTCTCATATATAGCTTTAATTATATGAAGGATTGAATAAAAATATTTTTAGGAAAGGGATGTTATTAAAACATGAAACACTCGATTCGCCCGTTTTAATACACATAAATGGCTTTAAGAAAAAAATTGAAAAGAATATACAACAAATTTCTAGAAGATAAAAAAATTGTTATAAAAAGTAAAATGTTTGTATAAAAGCTAACACAAAAAAAGGAAAGTTAGTAGAAAGAGGTAGGTATAAGCCGAAGAAAAATTAGAACCTAAAGAAGGCTATAGTCATTGGAAAAATAAAGTTATCGGAGGGCGAAGGGCTGAATAAAAGAGCCGGGATTGTCAGTTGAGTGATGGAGTGTGGGATCGTACTCTTCTTTATTCGCACTTACGATTCCATCTTTAGGATGGATTTATCGCGTGTTTCACAAGGTCCGAACAGGCGTTATGTTGTATTTGTATAGAGAGGGAGAGGAGACCGTGTGCGGGAAGCGAATGTAACAGGTAGAAGGGCGAGAGAGCGGTAGAGCCGGCGCTCATTGTCATCGAGAGAGCAAGCGAGTCCGAATTCCTTTTTCAGCGCGAGTACACACGCAGCTAAGTCGTGCAGCCGTGCGCGCTAAATGGCCCCGGGGGCTTCGGCCCATAAATGCCAAAGCACACTGATTTTCTCTGAAATCCTTTTGACACGCGGCTCGATTCCAGAGCAGATCTGGCTACTACTGCTGGTACCGAAAGCAGAGGCGCGCAGCCAGAAAAGGAAAAAGGAAAAAGGAAAAGGAAAAAGAGAAGAAAGAAAAAAAAGGGGGAGTAGCAGGCGTCGAACAGTGGACTTTGGCTCTCTTTGGATCGTCGATCGTTTGCTCGCGTAGTCGCTTGCCGGCGGCCGCAGCCAGTTGAGAGAGCGAGAGGCTGCGCGAGCTTCACAAGGACTTTCCTCTTCTGCCCACCTCCCCCACGGGGGCCCGTACAAGATCTACGAGCCTGTGTGCTGCTGCTGGTCCTTTGAGGGGGCACAAAAGGCCCCGCGCGAGCGACTATTATTACGCGGTACGCGCCAAGCCGACAATGCCAGCTCGACTTTGGGGAAGGAGGCCTGCCGGGGACTCACGCGGGGGCCCGCGGGGTGGGGGTAAGGCCCCGGGAAGAGCAGCGCTCTGGGGTGAGCGCGCGCGCGCTCTCTCTCTCTCTCTCTCTGCCATTGTGCGAATGACTTGCCAAGGCGCTTTCTCGCTCCTTCTCCCTCTCACACACACACACGACTCCTCTGCCCGCTCCCTCTCGCGCCGCCGTCGTTTCTCTCTTTTCGCTTCTCTCCTCTCTCTCTCTCTCTCTCTCTCTCTCTCGCTCTCGCTCTCTCTCTGACATCAGAGTAGATGTCTTCATTAAAGCCAAGCAAACCAATTTTTTTCTCCGCATCTTAAACACTAACATTTTCTTTTTCATCTTTACTCTTTGGAGATTCAAACTTTGCATTTACATTTTTAATCATTATGATTTTTTTACATTTAATGCAACTGCTAATGAAACATGGCGTGCATTATTTTGTTCTGAAAAAATTTTCTAAATTTGTTTTATTTTATGAAGGAAATATTTCATTAGCCTTGTTAACATAGTTTAAAATAAATATTTGTAAAATTGATTTTGTCTCTAAACATTGCAGAGCTCTTTTTCTCAACAAGGATAATTTACATAAACTATATAATATTAATTATAGGTATAAATATTGTGAAAATAATTGTAAGTTGTCAGAGAGAGAGAGAGAGACTCGTAATAAAGAAGTAGTAATTGAGAGCGTAAAGGGATCGGTAGGTGTTTTTGAGGAAAAATTTGTTATTGAGCGTGGCTAATGCGTGGAATGATGGCAGGGAGATGGTGTTAACGTTTGGAAATAAGCTAGTTATTCTGACGAAGTAATATATCGGGAGAATCGGATGAGGGCACGGTCTGAGCGTCCTTCTACGAAACATCGGGGAGTCTTTTGGCCACGAGTTGACTTGCTTTGGCTTTTTCCGACCGAAGAAAAAGGACACGCTGGCTTTCTCGTTTAACCGAGACGAATCGGGGGTTCCTTTTTCAGTGGTTTAACGGCTAACGTGGAAAAGCTGACAGGATTCCCAAAGTCAATGCCGTTGAAAAGTTCCACGCTTATTGCCACTGATCTCATTTTCCCTACATAGATTTAACATGCTCACTCAGAGCTCTGTCAATTCGTTTATGTTTCTTTTTATATCTATTTGGGCAACAATGTTTCAAGCTTCATTTTTATAAAACATCTGTTTTCCTTAAAAGCAACTAGTACATTTAAAAAATAAATTATTTATAATATTAGTCATAGATATGATGATCATCTAGAAAATTGGTTAATTTGCTAGTCACGTAGTATTTTAAAGATCAATAATGTCTATTTGCAATAAAAAACTGCTGCCAATTTATTGTCAATTAGCTTCTTCAAACTTAATATAAAGATTATATAAGAATAGTTTGATATTCTTCATATTGTTTGATAAACATATAACATTATAAAAAAATGACATTTTTTATATTACGTTTGAAAAATGATAAAAGATTAAAAATCATTATTAAGAAAATATACAAAATTTGCTTAATTTATGTAAAATATATATATATAATGATTCAAACAATTATTTACCTTTAAATATCTTCTAATAAAATTGCTCTATTAATCTAGTCAAAGCTTTCGCTGAGGTATAATAAAAATCTACATCCTTTGTTCAAAATTTTTAATTGATGCGTACTTATTCAAGTTATCGAATAAGTCCGAAAACTGATTTTCTTAAATAGTTTGTTTTTCTAAAACAAATAAATGTAATGGCTTGAAAGTCATAGTACTTAGATGTGTAAAGATTATAATACTCGTCAGTATATTAATGATCAGAATTTATCATTTCGAATTTTATTGAATAGTTTCTTAGATTTAGCGATTTCATGAAAAAAGCCATTTATAACAAAAAGACTATTATAAATATCCTACGAAATTCCTGTGGAAAAGAGAGATGATTTAAAGATCTTTCGAAACCATCGAAGCTAATTATATTATATATAAAACTAAATCTTGTTATATTACATATAACATGCACAAACATTATAAAAACTCGTAAAATCAAAAAATAAATATTTCTTAAATACATCGAAATAAACAGTAAATAATAAATAAAAGCGTAGTAACAGAATCAGTTAATGGTTATTTAAAAATATAATATCATTGGATAATAAAATTATAAACCTGCGATTTTACTTGCTTTATTATAATGCTATGATATTAAAACGAATTTAGCGGCAACGCCTTCGTTGATAGCGGGCTAGCTGCATCCAGCTAAAGTATACGCGCAACATTAAAGAGAAAAACGAAGTGAAGAAAATAAAGATAAGTCAGTAAGGGCGGGTAAGCTGTAGCCGACGTTTTTCCTGCGGATGGCCACTGAAAGTTTGCAAGTCAGTGCGGCAGGCTGGCTTTGTTCCATATTTGTTCTACCTGTGGCTGTGTGGCTTGAGAAAAAGCGAAATTGAATCTTCTTTGCGGGCTGAAATGAAGCAGAGTCGCAAGTTACTCTCCGTCTTACCTCCCTCGTCTCTCTTTCTCTCTCTATTTCTCTTATTTTACGCTCGTCGACTCATGCGCGCGCAGAAATCGACTTGCAATTCGTCATGCTAATCCGGCGGAAAGTGCAGGTGGAAAGAGAGCCTTTTGTCCGCTCTCCGGCTCTTTCGGCTTTTTTCTCCTCCACCTCCTCCTCGCGCGCGGCCATCGCGGCTATCTTTATCTCTTTCGCTCGCCGCGTTGCCCTACAAGATTATGATGTCGATCGCGCCGTTAATTCGTCGTGACGTTCGCACTTTTTTGAGCCAGCAAAAAGAGAAAGGCGTAATCCAATGGAAATTAAGTGCTGCATTTTTATCATTCGGCTTTTCACTTTTTCCTTCTTTGCCAAAGCTCGGGATGCCAATGACTACTGGTCGCGGCTATAGCTATATAAGTAATTTCAACTTGTATTGTTCTCTAGCTTTATTAGCTTTCGGCCGGGGATTTATTTTTGCGGGCTAAATTGATTTATGGATTTCGTGCTTAAACGTTCAATGACTTTTTGAATAGTCATAACCGCTGCGGTGCGCAACTTAATTACCGCTATGAGTTTGTATTATACTAAAGCCGCAGGTAGTAATGGTTATAAGCATTATTTGCACGGTCGCGGGCTCACTTTTTCTCGGCTGAATTTACACGTCAATAAGTGAATTTGCTTTGTCTTTGTAAATTTAATATAATAATTATTTATAGTAATCTGTTAAAAGTTCAAACGTGCAAGTGAAATGTGACCACTATTACTATTTTAGAATTGAAGGTTTCCAATTCAATAATTATTTAAAAAGTAAATTCGTTTTATCAGTGATCCATAGCCTGTGCTGTGTTATTGTTGATATTGTCGAAATTTATAATAAAGATTAAATTTATATAAAAGAAAACATAAAAAGATAGATCAAATAACGTATATCTGAATAATAAAGAGTGCCTCGAGTAAGCCATACCGGCAAATTCGTTGGTTCTGTCAAGAAAAATATATGATTCAGTCTGGTGGCGCAGAAAAAGCGGCGCAGGGAGGAGAAGAAGCGAGCGAGAGAGCTGAAAAAGAGAAATGTACAAGAGAGATTCTCAGGATTGTTGAGGTCCCAGGGGGTCCAGAGAGTATATAGTTGCCTCGACCACGCCTCGGCCGGCTCGAGGTGATTATATTGTTCTCGATGCAGGAAGGCTCCGAGGCTTTCGATTTTTCACTGTCGAAAAAAAGAGGCGGCGATGCCTCTAGCCTGCGCGCTCCGCTAGTTATATGTGCGCCCGCAAGCGCGAGGACAGACACCAAGAGCCGTGAGCGGCCTCGACGTTTTCGACCAACTTTGACACTCCGGGACCTGCGCGCGCTCCACTTACAGGTCGGAGTGGCTATTAGCGCTTATTAGCGCACCTTTTACCCTCGTTTAGCTTTTTTTAATCGCTGCACGCTTATCAGCTCGTCTAATCTTTTCTCACTTCATATTACACTCGTTTCCCTAGTTACGTTTAATATCAATAACGAATGATTTTAAATATGTAATTGCAAGCGCAAACACGTGTAATTATTATTAAGAAGACGTAAATTGAGTCATCAAGTGCGCATCGGTAAATAAGTAAATAGCGCGTCGCCGGGTAGTTGTGTGCGAGCCGTAGCTCTTCGGAGGTCTTGGCACATCTTCGCGTGGGGCGAGGCCACCATGTTCTTTCTTTTCGGTTCTAGACTACGCTCGCACGCGCTAACTGCCCCCCGCGCCCCCTCCTCGGCCAACCTGTTTCTGGCCTGCTGCGCGCGCCTATACTTTTCCATGCCGCGCGACCAGCGCCTGCCGATCCAATCCAATTATTTATTCGGTGGTATTCAGCGTTAGGCAAATATTGGCTTTTTCGCTTTGGCTCGACCGAAAGTCTACTAGTTGTGTTAAAAAATATCCTCTTCTTTCGAGGTATCACTTTCAGATAATGATAGTTATTATTCTAAAACTTTTATAGAAAAAAATCGGTTTTTTTTAAAGCAATAAAAATTTAGAAATTATGTAACGTTAATAAAAATGTCTATACCGAGTCGCCTGAACATAAATCTCAAAAAAAAGTAGACACAGGAGATAAAAAAAGTGATTTGAAAAGCCGAATGAAGATATAGCAAATAAGGTGCAGGAGGAATCGGTAAGCAGTGAAAGAAAGGCGGCGGGCCTCGCTGTCGCGCGAGTATAGCCCGTTGTCTGTTTCCCACGGACGCACCCAAGTCGAGTAGTGTCCGAGAGAGCTGATCTTAGTCCGAGGCGAAAGAGAAGAGAGAGGGGGGGGGGGCAGCTGTAAAGCCTGTAATAATAAGAGGCGCCGCTCCTTCCCTCTCGCTTCCTCCGCATCTCTGCCCTGCCCAAGCGCATCTCTATACTGAAAATCCCAGGAAAGAGAAACAAATTATCTCGTCAGACTTGGCTCTCGCTGAGCGCCGCTCGCTGCTGTATTTACGTGCTGCGCGCACCACTCGGTCATGGAGCTCCGATTCCGCCTTAAGCTGGAACAATTGCGTCATTCGCGCGATCACTGTCCCTTTAAATGTTTAAAGGGTGTTTAAATAAATTTTTGAAAGTTATAAGTGTATGAAGGTGACGAGTAGAGGTGAGGTTAGAAACGTAAAAGGGGAGGGTTTAGCGGCCGTTATGGCTCTCAATAATTCAGGCTCGTTCATCCCGGCGATTCTCCAAATTTCAGCGTCCTCCTCCCTATATAGGAGTGTGTGTTGTCCAGGCGCGTTTTGATTCGAGTAGCTAACGAAGCGAAGAAGTCTCGGCTTGCGAGGAGAGTAGCGCCCCGCGTGTCGGCCGAGGCGGCTCTTTTCTTACCTGATCGGCGAAGAAAGAGAAAGAGGAAAGTGAGAAATAAGCGAGGGAGAAACAAGGCCGGCAACACAGACAGCGCGTATGTAGGTGTGCGCAGCCAGTTTCGGCGGCGGGCCTACAATCCCGTGGCCCTCGCTTACATATATAGCTCACCTATCGCGTTCGAGCTATATATATATATATGTATATTGAGACACACGCGGCACACACAGACACTCACGCATACCACTTGCTGCATATAAGATAGAGCTGAGAGCGCGAGAGGGCCGAGAGAGTTAGGAAAAAAGGACAGAGAGAATTAAGACAGTTAATGAGCTGAGCAGGCAGGCCGCCAAGCCGGCAGGGGGGCCCCAAAAAGCCGCCACGTCGATGCCACAGCCGCGCGCGAGCGCAAGCACACTAACCACCTAACTGCGCCACCTTATAACTCGCCGCACATGTCGCGCCGACTTTTAACACTTTTTATATACCTTTTTGATTCGCGATTTTATTTGGGCTTGAAATTTTGTCAAATTAAGGGGGTTAAGCTAGCTTGTTGGATTATGCGCAAGTATCAAATTAACGGGCGAAACACTTCATTTATCATGTAGCTGCCTATGACAGATCAATCAGCTCATGTCGGATAATATTGATGTTCGATGTAATATAGCATGTAGCTTCGTAGATACTAATACAAAAGTATTTTCCTGCCAAGTCATACGAAAAATGTGCTGTCAGAAAATTCATGCCGCTCGGCAGCTTCGGTATGCTTTTTGTTTTATCATACCTCCTCGAGCTAAAGACATTTAACTACTAACAAAAGAAGCCGAGAATAAGACATTAGGGCATATGAATTCGTAGTTCGATAACCGGTACTTGTAGCCCACCTTAATCATTTCAAGAATGAATAACTCTATCTTTAATAATGTTATTGGATATATAAATATATTATGAATAATTTTAAGTTATTTACAATAACTTTTATATTCTGACGGAAATGCTATAAAAGGCATTCATATGGAGGAACTGGCATTAATTATGAACACTTATAAAGGTATACCTTTGGAGTCGATCTTATTTGGAATAAAACTTCTTTTATGTCTGTCAATCTATAAGTAACTTTTTTATACATGAATACATTTTTTTTTCAATATATAAGTTTTTTACAACGTAATAGTATCGAGCTTCTTGAAAATTATATACAACATCCGTTGATTTGAGTGCTTGCGATAAGAAATCCCTCAAATGCCACCCGTAATATTTCAGAAATTAATTACAAAATAATAAACTCATATTTAAAATTGCGTTTTGTTTTCTATACTACATACTTGAATATTTTGTACAAGTCGGATTCACGGTGTACTAGAAAATTAAAGGTCTTTATCAACCTTTAAGATTGATCGATTATAGAAAAGATTTTACATATTGAAAAGTTGATTTTTTCAATCTTTTTTAACAGTCTCAATTTTCAAAAAGTTTAAAGTGGTTTGTCCAAAAGAAAAGATTGATTGTCTTATCATTTTTGTGATCTTGGTATGAAACATTTTATTACTGTAAAAGCGAGTGAAAAAGAGTTTTTTTCAGAATAATATATTTGATATAAGGGTACAAATTATTATGTATGAAAAAGGCTTTGAAAAAACATTAACAATAAGAGGGACCTAAGTTTTGCATCCTTCTGTTCAATTTTTTATCGCAACCCTCGAAGTAAAGCTGTTACTTTTTATTACATATTTTTTAATTTCCTATCACTTGTAAAAACTTTATTTAATAAATACGAAAAAATTCTCAGATACACTAACTATGAAATCAAAGTATTAAAGGGTCGTAATTTAGACATGTAAAAATTTATCTTTCAGCAAGAATACAAAAAGTTAACACCGATTTCCTGTCATAGACGGTAAAAATGAGAATTTCGTAATAACTCTGCATCATTATAGAAAAATTTTGAATCCTGAAGGATTTTTTATACCTAAGAGTAAGAAGGATAAAATATTTCGTTATTTTAAATGTCTCATAAGTTAAACTAAATTGTTATCCAGAGTCCTACTACTCAAACAAAAGCTTTGAACTTAAATAAAATGTGTGTTACAAGTTTTTCACTTTCATCTGCGATGCATACACAGAATTATAAATAGCATTATTATTTAAATTTTTTTTAAAGATTTGTTTATTATATCAATTGTTACAATTTGTATTTTTTCAAGACTGATTTCATATTTATAATAGTGTTCAAAATAAAAAAAAAATACTAAAAAACAAGTGGTTTATGCCATAGTATATTATGTACCAAGGGAATAAAGTCACAGATTATTCCCGCGGGTGGGTTTGTTCGCTACGCTCGGGCAGTAACCATCCGAAGGAATAATCGACTTTATTCCAAAGGTGAATGTAATGTTTAATTGCTGATTCAACTGAAAAATCAACTATTTAATAGTACATTTTGCAACAAGGAAATGATCGACTTTATTCTCGAGATGCATATAATGTTTTATTTCCGACATAACTGTAAAAATAATTAAATTTAATGAAAAATTATTCTTAAATATCAAATTTAAAATTTGCAGGGAATAAAGTACTCTATTCCCACCTCGACGGTAATGACGATAATGGCCACTTATTTCCCTGAAAGGGCGTGTTGAAAATGGCTTATTATTCCCGCAAAACTCGAGGAGGGAAATAATGGCCTAGGAGGGAAAAATGGCTTATTATTTCCTCCTAGGTCATTATTTCCCTGCTACCATTTTTATTAGAAAAAATAGAAATATCATTAAAAAAATCAAATAAAAACAAATAAGTGGCCACTGTTAAGGTAGGAATAAACTACTCTATGCACCTCGAGAGTAAAGTCGCATATTATTCCCGAGGGTGTTTTGCTGCCCGAGCGGAGCGCGGAGCTGCATAATGTACTATTATTCTTTTCTAGCAGGGAATAAAGTGAATTTGAGGAGAAACGGGTTTATAGGGAATTAAATGTTACTTTAGACCCGCTTTTTTGGTCAATAAAGTGGCCTTTACAGCTGAGTCGGAAATAAAATAATTTAGTAGATTAACGATAAGAAAAAAGATTTAAAAAAAAAAGAAAAAAAGTTGTCAGACAAATTTTAACTATAATGGCATAATAAAAAAAAACAGTGAATGAAAGTATAATATAAAATATGAGTAAAAATTTTAATTATTCATAATTGCTTTGAGTCAATATATTAATTAAATATTTGTTTTTAGAAGAGATCTAGTGACAGAGATCTCTAAAATAATAAATATATTTGTTTTGAGGAGAAAACTTTACCGATGATCTTGAAGGTGTTAGAAAAATAGAGAAGCAATAATAAAGTAAGAGAGAGAGGGAGAGTGAGAGAGAGAGAGAGAGCGAGAGAGAGAGAGAGCATGAGACTTGTGAGAAAGAAAGAAGAGAATTTGGTCGCAGGCATGTCTGTAAAGCGAGTAAAAAAGAATATGCTTTGGTGTCGGGGAGAGGGGCGCACCTGACCAGCCTGGCCTGGAGAAGAGAGGAGGCCCCTTAGCGAGAGCAATCTTATTGGCTGGACCCCCACTGCAGGTGGTACAGAGAGAAAGGGTTTCCTTCTTACCTTTTTCAAGTTTTTTGCTTCCCTTTTGCGTTCCCTGCTCTCTCGCGCACAGCATCTTACAGCGCCTCTCGGGACGCGGACCAGTCAACCTGCCGCCCTTTTCCTTACCTTACTCGCCGCCGCCGCTTCTACCTTCGTCCCCCCCACCTTTTCCACCTCCTCCC
>UELX01004808.1:0-16138 GCA_900480035.1 Eupelmus urozonus | reverse complement strand
GCACTTACCCGCCTGAGTCTCATACCTAGTTACACGCGATCTCTCTTCCATCCTCTTGTCAGAGAATACAATAAACCAATTCTCTGAAAAACAAAAATATACTCAAAAGACAAAACGATCGAGAATTAGTAGTAAATTATAAAAAACAAAAAATGAAAAGAAAAATAAGTGCAATGAAATATCATCTCCTGTAAAAAAAAACATCGAAAGAGATAACTAATATTGAAAAAGAATATTACTGTTTAGTTTGCGAAGAACCGTTTTTAGATAGTGTTGAATCGTGGTTGCAGTGCTTAATATGTAAAAATTGGGCTCATGAAAATTACACAAATAAAAAGAAATATTTCACTTGGGAGAGTTTTTTCTGAATGTTTGTTACGCGTGTGATTTTAAAAACTATTACTATTATTGAATTTCTTTTTGTTATTATTAAATAATCTTGTAAAATAATTTTAAAAAAAGCCTTGATTTTCGAATGCTAACTTACCTCCATAAATTAGCAACTTACCCCCTAAGGGGGCAGGTTGACGGAATAATCATGTGTTATTATAAAAATGTATAGCACAAAACTTTTTAATTTTTACAAATTCTTATATACTCTTATATATGCTCCATACCGAATACTTATTTGCATTACAAGATTTAGTAGATTTAGTTTCATGCATTATTATAAGACTAAATTTAAGTTTTGTAAAAACTCGGCCTACTAGCCCCGCTCTCCCCTACATATTTATATATAAGATGATTTCATTCTCAACTCAATAACACTTCAGTAACAAATTCAATCAAATAATAAAAGATATAATACGATCAAATAATAAAATAATTCAAATAAAGAATTATTCACAAATTACTATTATTTGTTGTGATAATAATTACTTTTGAATGCATTTTTATTAGCACGTGATGTATTTATATTAAATTAATAATGAAAAATGCAAAAAAATTAGTTGAGTACTGATTTAATTTTCAAACTTTTAGAACAACTTTTACATGTTACTATTTCGTTACAAGAAAAAAGAATGTATCTTAATATTATGGTTAAGTTTACATTACGTTTAGTGCTTAATTTAGTATTATTAAAGTGTTTGATTTCATCTCGTTTCTTTTGATCTTGAACACTCTTTCAAATATCAAAACGTTAACTTCTCTTTAACATGACAAGCCGATTAATTTATAGTTACTACTGATAGCTGAAGATATAATGGTGAAGTTCAGAAAATAAGAAAGAATATTTATTGCTTTTTTAAAATAAAAACTAAATTTATTTACAAATAAATGTTATATCGTATAAATCATATAATCACAATTGTGTTTTTTTTTTATATGTAAAATGATTGCCGTGGAATTCTGAAATCGAAATGTTGTAACTTAGTGAAGAACTGATACAGCATTTGTCTTCATAAGGCAACCCAAGACTTTGCCTCCGGTTTCACAACTGTCCTTTCCAACTAAAAAATAAATTAATGATTATTGTTAAATTAAATAATTAAAACCTTAACATTTTAGTAAATGATTTACAGTAATTAAATTACTATAGATCTCAAGTATGCAAAGTTTAATAAGACTAAATTAGTTATAATAATGATCTCTACCTTGAACTTTACAGCTGTTGATAACCTGATCAACCTTGTCTTTGGGCAGATCTTGAGGTACTTTAGAGCGGGCGACCTCCTCATTGATGGTTCCATCAGCATTCATCTATAAAAACACACGCACAAATTAACAACAAATATCAAATAGTTCACCTAAAACTAGCTTTGTCAAAACTTTTAAAATATAACTTATAACAACACTTTTTATAAATCAATCAAGACTAAAGTAGTAAAACAATAAATAAAAGCAAATTAATTTTTTACATTTTAATAGTGAGTTACAGAGAGGCCTTATAAAATTCAAAATAAACACATAAATCTCAAAAAAGAAATTTATAACAATCATATAACGAAAACAAATTATTAATTAATTAATATTTTTTCTAACAGTAATTGTAAATAATATGATCATTTACATTATAAAATAAATAAAATATTTAAAATTAAATCTAATGAGTACAATTACTTTAGCATGTAAAGATTCAGACTAAGGACTGTATAAGTTCTGCGAAATTAAGTTTCACAAAAATTGAATTGATAAACATTAAGAAATATAATTTATTTGTATGTTGTTAGTACGTACGATTCCAACTTTCTTGAGCATGCAAGCAGAGAAGCAGTTTAATTTATCGTTAAACTCAGCTGGCTTTCCATTTTTGATGTCCTCAATAACACCTGCAATAAAGCAAGAAACAATTAATAATTACAAAATTTTTAAGGATGTGTATTTTATTTAGAAAAATTTGCTAAATTTGCATTTAAAATTATTAAATAGAATAATGATTATTTTAAAAAATATTAGATTGTAATATAATTACATTATAGATAAACTTTCAACAATAAAATTCATATTATTTTTTTACAAAAGGACGTATTTCTTTTATAACATTCAATTATATTTTCATATATCTTAAAACTTTAATCTTACCTGCATCAACTCCGGTTTCGGCGATGCAAGATGTTTTATATTCTCTCAGCTTTGCCTTTTGTTCCTCGGTGATTCCCTACACAATAATTTAAACAATAATAACATATTTTAAACAATTTTGTAAACAATATTATTTTTAAGTACATATTTATGTATACATTTTTAGTTAGATATGTATATATCTGATATGTGTGTGTGTTCGTGTGCGTGTGTGTATATGTGTGTATGTGTGCGTCTATATAAAACTTTATGAATGTTAATTAAAATGTTATGTTAATTTTGTTTGGGTGATATAGTTACTATTTGTAAACAATAATATTAGTAATTATTTGTTGTTAATTTATAAAAGTAAAATTATTTAGCAATACTTTTACGTTAACATTAAAGAAACTACTTCAATAGATACGTCAATTTTTTATATAAAAATAAATATAAAGATTTGAAATATACTTATCAATAAATTATACTAATTTAAAAATGTATTCAAAATCTAACTTTAAGAAAACCATCGCGGTCTACAAAAAGTCTTATACCTTGTATACCACTAATTATTTATAACTATATGTAGTAAAACTATATACTTACTGCGAAAGCACCGACGAGGCAGAAAGCGAAGACAACGACGAAGGACTTCATTGTTACAGGTTAAAGGACAGAGTCTAAACTTGAGGATGCTGAGAGTTGACGAATACTCGATAAAGACTGAATGCTCATGAACGGGTTCGCAGCCTTTTTATACTCTCGAGAATAACGTGTGCCCCACGCGCACCGGCATCCTTGTTTTTTCTTTTTTTACACTGTCTTCCACAATAAATGAGCAAGGCTCTTAGAAAAAGCAGTAGGTGGGGGGCGGCTCTAGGCCCAAAACGTCCGGGGCATATATGCTTGACACCGAGACAAGAATAATAATCGACCACTGTAAAATTCGAGATTTTGTCAATTTTTAAAATTAATTGCTGCAAATGTTTTTCTATAAATCTGAAGTATTTTCTATATGTGTTTTTTTAAGGTATACTTATAAATTATAAAAGCTATATTATATAATTAATTTAAAATTATTTTTATAAGCATTAACACTTAGTTAAAAGTTTATTGATTTCCAAATAAACAAAACTAATGATATATTAAATTGAAAAGAGTAAATAAGTAAAGAAATATTTTGTCAATAAAGCTTGATGAAAAAGCTTGAATAAAATTGTATCAAAATTATGTATATTTAAACTATGTATTGTATTAAGTCTAATAATATGTAATGTATTTTATTTTGTTAAATAAAGAAAGTTTTAGTCGCTAATACCCACTTCGGGGGATGCGACTATAAACAACAAAAGAAAAAAAAAAAATTTTATCTCTCTTTTTGGAGTAAGTAGCTTCTAGATAATTCGTGTCTTGTATTTTGAAACATAAAGTATTAAATACAAATATTTTTATAGATCAAGTGATTAATTTAAATAATATTGTTACTATTACAAATTAAATAAACAATAAGTATGGGTATAATAATACTTTTAATGAGGCTGACCACAATCGTCTTATTTTACTGAAATCAAATTCAAAAGAAAATTCTCAAACTTCTTTCTAGCAAAAACTTAATTCAAAAGTAACTAACGCGTAATTCAAAATAAGTAATTCTCGCAAATGTTAATGCTATTCCATACAACCTTATTAGATAATCAATAAAAACAGTAATACATATACGTTCCGAATTTTCGAATAACTCATTCTAATCTCTTTCTCTAAAACTCTCTTATCAAAAAAAGTCAATGTCTAATTACAAACCATTTCCAATTCACTCACCAAACAGCGACTTTAACAAAACGCAATCGTAAGAACCCCTTAAACCACATACAGTCTATGCTCGCGATACGCAAAAGAGAATCGCCCTACGACTCGGCGTTTCTCTCCCCTCACTGTATATATATATACTAAGTACAAGCGATCTCATTTTCAGGGTCACGCGCGCGTGTGAGAAACGAATGCTGGAGAAAAATCCACGGGAGTTAGATACTAGAGACGGAAATTGCTGTATCGCGTCTGTTTGCAGCGCCAGGGCTGACAATTTTGCGACACTTAAGGGTTTGATTTTTTTTGGAGAGGGTGGGTTGATGATTCACTTATTTGTGGATAAGGTAAGAAAGGGGTACTTTGAGTATTTTGGATAGTTTTAAGAGTCGGGTGTAAATTAGTAGATTATGAGATAAGGTTTGTTAAGAATAACAGATTACTATTATAGAGGATATTGTAAGAACATTAAAAGCGGTTCATACATAAATTGATTTCGTGAGTCACGTAAGTACGCATGCATATAATCAACGAACTAGACAAAAGGTTAAAGTTGATGGAGACGAATTTAAGAAGGAACTATAGCAAAAGTATAAAGTAGAGCTATCCATTTGAATGAGAAATCGATAGAAAAAGCTGGATGTAATCTGATGAAATAAATTTGGAATCAAAAGGGGGAAATGAGGTAAGTAGTTTTGAAAAAAATAAAAAGCAATTAGCATAGAAAAATAGCGTAAAATCCTCAACTAAATTCCGTTAGATAATACAAAGTAGACTCAGTCGGTATCTCGAAAGCACCAAGCCAAAAGGTCCATACGCGTAAACATTCAGAGCTACACTTTTTAAAAATAATCAAAGAATACATATACATATAATCAAAGAAAAACTCCCGCGATCCTCAAAGAAAATCTGTACCAAACAATGTAGAATAATCACTGTTTACCCACCGAGCAAGTACCAATTAAAAACAAATCAACAATAAGCTCCAAAACTCCCCGCGCACCCATAAGTCTGTTACCACTTAATCAAACCTATAGTAACACATCCCGTCCCAAAAATCTCGACCTCCTCCCAAAAACCCACGCATCTCGGCATCAAAACAAGCGCGCCACCAACAACAACACAGCCGCCGCTTAGTAGAGGGGATCTAGCAACTCAAGAAAGAAAGGAAGGAAGCGCGCAGCTTGAGCCATACATACCAACGCACTCCTATATACCCATACACTCACGCACACAATCGCCAGCTCGAAGAGTGGGGCGCTCGCAGCCGAAGACGACGCTACTTTAGTCAGGCGCGCCGGCCTCAAGCCAGTCGTTCTCCAGCCGGCGAATCAAGCGCATATATACACACTCAGCACGCTGCCTTCTGTAGCCTTCGTCCTGCACTTCTGTGAGAGGCCTAATACCAGCAAGTAAGTAAACCAACGATATGTTCGCGCAGCTGCTTGGGAGAAGGGTTAGGGAGATGATAAAAAGAGAGCTCGTGAAATTCGAGGCGAGGGCACGCGATTTGCGCAACAGGCCGGCTACACTGTGTATATGGAGGGATATACGTATATGCGCGTTTTGATACCGATACACGCGCGCGTCGAGTGTAAACAAGAGAGCCGCACGGTGAGGTATTCGGTGACAGAAAAAGTGCTCTCTCTTCTCTTCGTAACCGCGGAAAATACAAAACCTTCTAAAAAAGTGCGTATATCCCAGACGAAAACGTTCGTATCACCTACACACCGTAATGCCAACGTTAGATTCGCGCGAAAACAAGCCCGTATTTGGACTCGCGATAAAGACGCGACGCGCGCGGCAATTTTATTTTTAACGCGCAGAACCAGCCGCCAGCGATATCGACGGCGGATATCCGCGATTCAGAATCCCCCTATGCTTTTCGGCGTCCCCGGGCTCTTCCCGCGGCGTGCCACGCCTCGGCGGCCGCGCCTGTGTTAGTGCTTTCACGCGGACGTTTGGATCGAGTGCCGGATCGTTGTGATTTCGAGATAGGCTGTGCTCGATGTAGATGAGTTGGTCTGTATGCGTTGTTTTTTTTTTCGTGGGGAGGGATGTGGTTGGGGAATTTTGGGTTTGATAGGGATGGTTGGTGATATTGGATGATGGGGTGATTTTATGGCGCGGTGGTTTTTGATGGAGTTAGGGGGAGAAGATGAGGTTTAAGGTCTTGCTTAGTGGAAACAGGAAGGGGTAATTATTCTTTCGAGATAGCGTCTTTTAATTGCGTTGGGGCTGCGTTTGTGTTCGTTTTTGGACGTATTTGTCAATTATGCGTTCGAGCGTAAGGAATTTACTTACCACTTCTTCTGCAATTATTTTTCGCTTGGATCAGATTTAAAGTTCAATTAGCTAGGCCTTATCATTCAAATTTACTATTGAACTATAATAACAATAAATTCTAGTTAAGGCCTACTTCGTTTTCTATTCATAGAGTTACTTATCAAATTATCACAACACGTATATTAATAACTACCAATCTAATCCGCAAATTCCAGCTCTCCTCGCTCGTTCACGCCCA
Source organism: Eupelmus urozonus (assembly GCA_900480035.1). Classification (NCBI taxonomy): domain Eukaryota; kingdom Metazoa; phylum Arthropoda; class Insecta; order Hymenoptera; family Eupelmidae; genus Eupelmus; species Eupelmus urozonus. Next base: position 9,309 of record UELX01004808.1, on the reverse strand, counting down.
ACCTCCAAATTAATTCTGCCCGCGCTCAAACAAACCTATAGATCCACCCTCGCATGATCCGCCTATCCCTAAGCTGCGCGCGAAAATATACCAACATTCGAAACATGCCATAAGAAATCGCTAGTTAACCAAAGGCTTATATTTCTCTCTTTTTGTAACGTTTCTGCCTACGCGTACAATCAACAGAAGAAAGTAAGTATAAGACGCTGGCTGACGTAGCGGGCTCTTTTTGGAAAATTATAGCGCCGAGCAGGGAACTGATCGTCTGCCGCTGATTTGTGAGATGAGATTTTTCCGGGCGTGGGTGCGCAGCTGGCTTTGTTTTGATTAGATATTTTTACGAGTCGAGTTTGTGTACAAGATTTGAGTTGCGGGTGAGAGAATGGATGCTTTGAAGACTCGTTATGTTATTATCTTGATTGTTGTCTTTATATGGATGTAAAAGGTTTGATACCTCGTTGGGATTAGAATTTGGTTAAATTTATGGTGTATGTAAAATGATGTTTTGAAGTGTAATGTCAAAGATGTAAATCGAGCTTTGGTAAATTTTAGCACATTTTGGGAATGATTCGGTATAAACGTTTTAAGTGGTGCAATAAAATGTCATTTTTCTTTTTTTTCAATCATTTTTATAATGAGGAACAGATTTAAAATAAATATGTAACATTGTCATAACGATAATATTTTTTTTTTTTCTTTTTTTATTTTGCTAATGTATTTGAAAATGCTCCAAAGCGTATGCTGATGCACACAAAATAAATTAAAACAATGCATAAATAAATCAAATCAATCCGACATCAGTTGCTGAAATTGAGCAAAAATATTTTTTCCTTGTCTGAAACAGTTATTTGAAATTATTCTAAAAAATTACTAAAATATAATACCAAAATACATTTCAAGTTTTTTAGATGTTTATAAAATGTTCAAAGTATTTATGTTTTTAAAATGTTCAAAGTATGCCACTTACACTTGTCTTTTCTACTATAATATTTATTTTAAAAATCATAAATTTTAAAAAACTTTATTTTTATTTCACAAAATTTTGGTCCACAAATATTTCAAGAATGTAAATAATTCACCCCAATAGCACAGTTTTTTCAAATTTATCCTACGAAATTGATTCTTGCAAAACGTGTTACCTATCGTCTGTTTATTTTCGTCGATGATTGCAGCATCAATTATATTCGCATCAACAAACAAAACGTTACCGCGGAATTATCGCATCATGTGTGTTTACAAGTAGCCACTTCTCCCTCGATAAAGAGTTATTAAATGACCACACTGAAGGATTTGTCTCATTAACATAACTGATTCATTCTCAGTCCTCCGCCTCAATAACACCCACAGAATATGTCTAAAAGAATTCAAATAATCAACCCGCATTTCGAAATTTCCATTTTCCAAGTCTACTAAATTTCAGTTAGGTCCCGCGTAGCATCAAAGACAGCCCACTTAGATCCAATTAGGGCTTACTTACATTTCTGTTCGACAAGTACTTAAAAACCCCCTCCGCTCTATATTTATAACCGGCCGCACAAAAATCCAAATCAATCCAGCGACTTCCGGTCTTTGACAGCGTTACAGTAGCCGCGCGCCGATATATAAATATCCTCTCCAGGCCTCTCTTGTCCACCCACGCTCCAGTGCTTTCTCACACTGCATCTGTATGCAACAGTTGCGAGCCACGTGTGCGCCAACGCCGGCACTGCTTCTCGGCTATCCGACGAGAAAAACAGTGCTGGAAATAGGACTTTTTTGACGCAGGACAAGCAGACGTCTTCGTGTACTCCTTCCGGTTCCGGACGGTCGTTTCTTATCGAGAATCGAAATTCAAATGTAGGACGTGATTCCAGGCATTTAAGTGAATAGAAATTCAATTAGTTAGGCCTAACTACGTCCTAATTCTGATCTAGCTAACCTTCACCATCACGTTAAAAAAAGACAACCCAGTTAAGCCCTAAAGCCCTAATTTCCTCATTCAATTTCTTATACCAACAGAACACGAGCCACAATGTCACGTCCCCCAAAGTTTCCTCAATCATTCTCCAAACACTGTATCAACTTACTCGAATCACCAGAACAATCCGGCCATATCGCTAAGACCCATCCCGTTCCCAGTACGAGCCAAGCCTCGATAAGATATACACCTAAGGCGCGCGAGCTCCGCGAATTCCAGCGCGTATTATTACGCGATCGGCCTCGCGCCCGTCCATCTTTGGCGTCGTGAGGCCAGTTCGGTAAACAAAATCGGAATGTATACCATTGAAGCACTTTTTTTTCTCACCAGTTGCTCGTGATCTTATAGACGTAGAGCTGCTATGGGAGGGAATGTAGGATTGTCTTTGACCTGTGATTGCGAGGGTTGGTTTACGCTGATTTCACGTGGGGTGGAATAGCGTAGGATGAATGTAGGTTCTGATGCATAATTTACGACGATCGCCGGCTGCGTGCGCGGCTGGTGAATTATTAACGATGCGAGTTTATTTAAAGAGGGTTTATTGAATGCGAGTCGGTGTGTTTAGGTTCTGCGCATATTTTTTTTGCGGAGAGGGTAGGCGAGTTTTGTTCTTTGATGGATGTAAGTTTAATTTTTCAATGCGGGATTATTTAAGGAAGGATTTTGTTTAATTTATCACGTGGTTATCTGTCATTAAGTTAAAGGATTATAAGCTTGGGAATTTCGCTTGAAGAAAGCGATAAACGCAGTTTGAAACTCGTAAAAACGCATCGTGCTGACGTTAAAAAGAGCGGCTTAAGTTATCGCATAAAGAATTGAGAAAAAATTTTCTACTCCCGTTCTAGGAAGCCAATGACGTTACTTTTGATTTACACTTACTTGATTGATCATTAAGCTCTCGATTAGAGCTTCACCTATGGAATTTGCTCGATTTAGCAGCGAAAAATCTTTTAAGCAGAAAAATAACAATCAAATTATTCATTAAAAATTTATATTATAATAGATATAAAATTAACTGCAAATATTTACGTCAATTGTTCTTTCAACTACTATCCCTAATCTAACAACGCATTTTTTTTTCAGTTAACGTAGAATAAATAAAAAAAAAACAGTAAATTAGATCAGCTAAAATATTCGCATGAACCACTAAATAAAAATCTTCATCAATCAGACCAATCAACTACCCACACCAATTATCCCAAAACTCTCGCCGCAAAACCATATCAACCACCCACTGAAAGCAATCACATCAACCTCAAAACCACCCAATCCTTATCGCTCACCCAATAACCAGCATTAAACAATCCCAGGCACGTCTAGACCAGAGCCATGGAAAAATGCCCGCTCGCAAACGAGACAATATAACCTCGGCGTCGTTCATGGAATCGTGGCATGCAGGCGACGTAACTGGGTCAAAACCGCGCCACAGTCACATATACCCCCGTGCGTATCTACTTTTTTCCTCGCATCCTGCGCGCTCGCCTCTGACTCAGACGCTCGACGAATATAGGCGCTGACGGGCTCGATTTGCTCTTTTTTTTCACTCACGGCCGGTGGGTTGAGACAATTTGCGCTGGAAGCTGCGATGTTATGTTTGAGTGATATGGTTTAGACTCTTGGATGTGCTGGATCTATCTGGAGCAGTAGGCGGTTTTGTATGTAGGATGCGGTTATTGGATGTTTTATGGTCGTTTGGGTGAAACCTTGAGTTGGACCGTTGTGAGGTGGAATGTGGAAAAGTAGAGAGACGTTTGAAGTGCGCGCGTACTTGAAAAATTTTTATTACAAACATGTGAATATTGTTAATTTTTACTACTTTAGCCTGCTGACCGTCAATGATTTATTACCATGTTTATACGAAATTTTCAGGTTACCGCGTTGTTTCTTTAATCGATGACACAACCTCGTGTCCAACACTTGGGACGATTAAGTTACTACTTTCACTTTCAATCTCATTCCTTCACGTATCCCGCGTTTTATTTAAAGCAGAATCGGCAAAGATGATTGTTACTGCCGGTACTGGTGGTTTATTATTAGAACTGATAGACTGTTGAGTGAACAGAATTTTTAGTAAGGGTTTTAATAGTTAAAGATGGACATTGAGACCATTTGTTGAAAAAATAACTTGAAATATTTAACCTCCTTTTCAAAGGTTAAGGATACGGACGCGATTAAGTAAGCCAATTACACGAAATGAGTAATACGCAAAAAATAATGGCAGCAATAAAGTGGTTGTTGCGCTTAAACTTTCTTATCTTTGCAATCTTAAAAGGTACATTAAAATAACTTTCCTCGCGTCATCAGCGTGAATAGCTTTTTTTAAAAATTCAATGAAATAAAAATAAGATTTTATTGAAAGCTTTTCGCCGACATACGATGTAATTCAATTTTTTTGTATAATACTAAAAAATACAGTAAATTATTTTTATCAGATCAAACCCAGAGTACTAAAATACTTAAAAATATAAGCACAATACGAATTTCATTAGAATTTATGCCTACTTCCACGTACAAAAGCCATAAATTTTCATTATAACCCAGATCACGCTTCAATTTACATTCAGATAACTCATGCGACGAAATAAAAATAAATAACTTCGCTCCGAGTTATAATTAACTTCCTGTAGCGCCTCGAGATTACAGAATTTACCAAAATATAAAAAAAAAGGACGTTTTAACAATATTCTGCTTCAAATTTAGCGAATCGAGTTATTTCGCTCTCGTGACGTAAGACGCGAATGCAAATCTCGCGCGGTGAGGTTTATGAGAAAAAATGCGAGGTCGCCGCGGTGTCAACTTGTTTTGTGCGTGCCGCATCGACGAAAATATTAACGGTGAAAATTTCTGGTAGATTTGATATGATTAATAGCGTGATTATTAAAAACTTATTTCAAAGAGATTTCTGAAAAAAAAAATACGAAAATAACGTGCGGACAATTTATCGTTTCTTTAAGAAATTAAATAGATGCAAAAAGGTGGGACCAAAATAAAAATTGTGAATTCAAAGACTAAAAAAATATGCCTTCATTGTAATAACAAAAACAACAACGAAATGCGTCAATTTAATTAGGAAGCTTGTCAAGGAATTCCAGCTCCGATCAATCACGAAACCAATTTCAATATTCACTTATTTAATGGCCGACCGAATCACGCTACCAGAATTCAAATCCTGACTCATTTTGCCCGTCTACAATTGTCATTACCCAGCATTCATCAAAAGGGTCTATCTAATCCATCTATCAGCGGCGTCCCACGCTTCGCTCACTAAAATCGTAAAATCACAAAGAAGCAAAAAAAAGAAGGTTAATAGGTGTACAAAAAAAAAAGAAGTCATATACCTTGACTGAACAAATTTTCGCGTCACGCCGCAAAAATAGCGAGAGCGAAAAAGATGACTTATCGAGATCGAAGCTGTTAGTCATCGGTGGTATACGTCTTTTTCATTTTAATCACGACGCGCGTGGGTGCCAAGTTTTCACTTGGAAAATTGTCCTTAGTGTGGCCTGGAGGTAGAAGGAACGTCTGGAAAAGGTGTAGGCGAGGTCACGGGGTTGACTGGATGGTTTTTTTCTTAGAGGTTTTATCTGTCTTCTTTATTGCCGAAATTAAGATTTATTATTGAGTTTTCTTGAATAATGGACTTCCTGGAGTAAAGGAATATAATTTTGTCAAAAACATCAAAGAATAGTCAATTTTTGGACAACGATTTGTTTTTGTACCCATCAAGGTTACTGTTTAGAGTTATGATTCACAAAACATTCTTTAGCGATTAGCCACCAAACAATACCGATTACTTCACGATGCATAATTCTCTTACTTTTATGTTGATGAGCAAAAAGTCGTCACATTCGCTACGAAAAATGGCAGTTCAGACGGTATCTCGAAAGGTCAATCGTTCATTCAGTCAGATTTATTTTCGAGATACGATTCATTGTACAATCCGAGGTAATGTAAGGAATCATAGATATTAAAAATAAATTATCCATCATAAATAACTTGCGATTATTTATTCCACTTTCAGTTCCCGCCCCGAGTCCCATGGCGTAATGTTTATTTTGAGAGAGAAAATACTAGCAAGTTTTTATCATTTCCGTCGGATCATCCGACTTTTCTGAATCAGCAATGAGCGCACGTTCGTAGCGAATTTTAATTATTTCTTTTTCAGCGGAGCGTCATAACGTGATTCACTTTATCTACAATAACAAAGTTATGATTACGGTATATCTTCGCTCTGGATATGCTACATTCTCGTACATTACATGGGAATTTTTTTTTCTCGAATTACCATTAGCAATGCTTTCTTTAATCTCCACAACAAATGTCTCATTGAAATACCAATAAGTACTTCATATTTATGAAAATTAATGACGAATCACTGAATTACCAAAAATACCACACAGTTTTCCTGCTTCTATAAAAAGAAATTATATCCATCTTATGTCATGCATTATGTCATTTGTCATTCTTCAACAAGCATTCGAAGGAGAATCATAGGCGTAGGAATCGAATGTACAAATGCTAATTATAGGAAGTGTTTACATCACTTTTCAAATTTGCTTATCTACTCGAAAGCTAGATTCTATTAATAAATCACGTTCAGCAGCTATTTGCCACAATACACACAGCTCAGCTATTTGAATAGCCGAGCTGACAGCAGTGGAAAAAAGTAGCCGGTGATTCATTCTAATTGATAATTGCTGGCTTTCTCTATCTTATCACCGAAGATTATAGTATTCGTCGTTTTCATTCCCCATCACGGCTCATTAAAAATACAAAAATTGACGTTGATTAAACGCTGAAATCAACCCGAGAAAATTAGACGATTGTTAACGATCCGTCACCGTAACCAATCAGTAACCCAACGCTGAAAGCATTTACAATAACAACAACCCAGCAAGATCCAGAAAGAAAAGCAAATCATCCTAGCAATAAACTAAAATCACCAAGGAACCACCTCTCACCCACACCACCTGAACCTAAAAACAACCGATCGCTCAACCCTCCACAATCCCTCGCATAACTCACTCTTCAACCGCAAGTAAGCAGCTCACCATATCCGCGCCCTCCACGTATACGCTTCTCAACTCGGCGACGCACGTCTGCGTATCGATTTGCACCGTCTACGCCCAGCTCCGAGCTTTGTTTTACATTCGTATATATAAAGCGTCCGAGCTCTCGCTTAACTTTCAGCTGCGCCCGTAACGCTGACCTACTCTCGCGGCGAGGCCGCGGGGAGAGGCTATAAGCGTGCCTCTGGTTTATGGGGGGTCGACGCGAGAGACGGGGAAATTTGAATTAAGAGCGGTGCGTTTTTTTTTTTCATCGCGGGTTTATCGATCGATGGCTGAGAGTGCGGCTTCTTGGAGATCGCGTGGGTGGTTTGGGATTGAGATTGCGGATGGTTTGTTGGGGGTTGGATGCTGGGTTTGGGAGGAGTTTGTTTATAGAAGGGTTGAATTATATTGAAAATAATATAGAAATGGTTTGGTATCATGATACAGAGTAATTCTAGTGCAGTTATGTTTAGTTAATTTATTATTTCATAATATTATCATATTTTTTTGTTTAATTTATTTTTTATTGAAAAATTATGACTAAAAAAATTTATTTAATTAATTTACGATAAAAACTTTACTACGTAAGAGTGTATTATTAAAATTAAAATGCAAGACTATAAGAGAGTTTCATAATGAAAATAAATAAGTAAATTAATTTTTGTTTATAGTCTGCGGCTGTCATAATATATCTCAACTCGGCTCGTGTTGCAATACCGATGGTAATTAATTTCTCATTTCTTTTCTTTTTTTCAGATAAGCAAAAATGGTTACCATAACGAGGCTCGCGCTTGTCAAGCTTCTCGAACTCGTAAGTAATTTTTAATATTCTCTATAAAATTCCATTCGCGCCGTTTGATCGACATCTTTAATTCCAAAAAGATTAATATCAACACAGCCGTAATATTCCACTAACGACAAAAACAACCAAATTCAGCTTTGATCTCAAATTAACGAATAATCTCGTCGTACAACTAATGTCCTAAGATCACCGATATTCCCAAAAATTAATTCACTATTATAATGGAACACCCAAAACTCCGACTAAAAATAAGTCAAATCAATGCTAAAAAAAAAGAACGCGTCATATGCCCGTAACACATCAGTTTCTCCGCCTGCAAGGCATTGAATCATCGAGAGAAAACGCTTATCGATTAATTACCGCATCGGCTTTTTATTATTCGCCCGGCAAAATCAATGAGCTCGCGCTGAATGAAGATTAAGCGCGTATAATAAGCTAGCATTACGAATTACGCCTGCCGTCACGCAATCCGGTATTTTAGATTAGCGCGAGAAGGGAACAGTATACTTCTGACGTGCTGCCGAAGGGACAGCAAGAGTCAAGGCTTCAATTCTGGATTTAATTAGCTACGATATTTCAACTCGACTGAAATATCGCTTCTGTTTTCTAATGAGAAATCCATGATTATAGCTAGATTGCGATTAGAGGCTTGACCTCTATAAATCACCCCTTACGCACTATCTTTTTTTATCGAATATAGAACAACAGCATTCGGTATCAATCCTTTAAAAAAAAAAACAAAATATAAAACTTCAACGACAGAATCAAAACAGTCACGCAAGGGGAGCGGCCATCAAGTCACTTTCCAAACCAGCGCCGTGCGAGCGCTGCAGCAGCTTCTCATTTTGGAAGCCTTCATCGTGTATGCGAAGCGGCGTTGACGCCGGAATGCGATGACATAAGCGCCGCGATTATTTGTACATCTGGCGAAGTAATCGGCCGGATGTCCTTTGCAAGTACCGGGCTTTAGCGTTGGTTAAGGCTGGCTTCGTGGGCTTGGATTACTCAGGACTTGCGAGTGCTTATTGTTAGATTTGATTTGAAGAACGTTGCTTGATTGTGGCAGAATGGGATTCGAGAGTGGCGCGTCTTACGAGGCTCGGCTTGTTCTACTTAAAGCTGTATTTTGTTGATGAGCGTTGAGATTTGGTGTTTAGATAAGTTATGATTCTGTTGTTTGGAAAAATTAAAAATCCGTTTAGAGAGTAAGATGCAAAACGATTTTTCAAAACAAACATGTTGATTAAACTCAAAAAAATTAAAAAAAAATTTTGTTCTGAATTCAATTGCACTCTCTAAAGTTGAAATAGTGAAAATTCTACTAATTGTAGAAGTAAAATGTTTTTTTACTAGTAAGATAGTGAAATTTTACTATTAATTAGTGGAAGAATAACTTTGTTTAATTTCAAAGCGTAATTCTTAAGCGTTCAATAATAAAATAGTGAAATATTAATATTAAAATAGTGGAAAATGTATGGGGTCAGTCGAGTAAGCAT
>UELX01004807.1:0-16140 GCA_900480035.1 Eupelmus urozonus | reverse complement strand
TTTGAATCCAGACTTTAAATCTTTAGTATATAAAAACAAAATACTTGTAACGTAATTTAATGTTATTATATTTTATTCCTATTATTAATTTTTTTAAATTTGGTTTATTATATTAAAGTTTTTTCTGTCATAAAATAAAAGAATTTTGAGAAACTTATTAAATATATATATATAGATTAAAATTGAAGATTTCAAAGGTAATGAAATACAACATATGTACTTAAAGGATTACTACAATAACGTGTAATAAAATACTTTTTTAAACCGAACGAGCGTTAGCGAGTGAGGTATCACTTGCTAGTATATATAAAAGTATATTATTTAACTGATTTTGATTTAAATCGTTTATATTATATGACATTTTATGTATACAAGGCAGTCTTTAACCTTTTACGCAAAGAGCGGAAAAAATAACATCTATAGAAAATGAACAGCAATATGAAAAAACCTCAAATAGAGGGAACGTGAACAAGATGAAATAACTAATACGAAATTTATAAGCATTCTATTTTAAAGCACAAAAAGCACAAAAACCAAAAAACCTAATAACCCAATAACCCAATAACCCAGAAAACCAATTACGTGACAAACCAATAACCCAACGAACCAATAACCCAATAACCGAACAAACCAATAACTCAACAAACCAATAACCCAATAACCCTATTTCCTATAGACTATGTCTAGGTTACAGGGTGACCCCCCGGTCGACGTAACATCATCTACGAGGAAGTGCACCAGGTACTAATTGAAATTATCGAAAATGGCCGAAACTCCCTGTGGACGTTATCCAGGTGTCAGGGTAACCCCCAGGTCGACGTAACACCATCTACGAAGAAGCACACCAGGTACTAATTGAAATTACCGAAAATTGCCGAAACTCTCTGTGGACGTTATCCAGGTATCAGGGTAACCCCCAGGTCGACGTAACACCATCTACGAAGAAGCACACCAGATACTAATTGAAATTACCGAAAATGGCCTAAACTGCCTGTAAATGATGTCCAGGTATCAGGGTGACCCGCAGGTTACCGAAGATCATCTACAAGTAAGTTTATCTAGTGCTAAAAAAGTATATGCAATAATAAAGAAGTGAAAATTGGTCCAGTCCTGGCGATCTGTAAAAATAAAAAAAAAGACGAGAAATCTCTGATGGTAAAAAGTCTGAATTCTCTGCTCTAATATAATGGAAGAATGTTTAGTTTTCTAAAGCTGTTTTAACAAATTTAGAAAATTAGAATTTAGCATTTACAACATTTCGAAGCAAGCTAGTCGTAACAAGGATCGCGTAAATATTGCGTATCGAATTTGAAATTTAATGAACTTCAATGTATTTGCTTAACATACCCTAATGGGAATACAATAATTGTAAAAAATTGTACCTTGTTGTGAGTTAGTTTAAGCTTCCATAACTTTTTGTAAAATTTGTATCTATTTTAAATGCTTTTTACAATTAACAATTTCTTACAATCCTAAAATTTATTTAAAATTAAAAAAAAAAGAAAAAAAATAGTAAATATGAAAAATTATAAGTTTCTGTAAATATTTGGAAGTATTTGAACGTTTTTATATGTTTCTTTGTAGCCTGATAGTTTAGTCTGCCGCATTCAAATAGCGCGACTCCTGCGTGGTCCGCTTTCAGACGATTATAAGCAGATACGCGCAACCAAATCGCGTTAAAAATGCTGCAAGAAAATGATATTCTTCAAGGGAGAATAGTGCAGAAACATGCACAGCGAAATTGCAAAAAAATTACGACATGTATGCGCGCAACACGTTTGCATCAGAATTGCAAAAATTAAGTGCAAATAGGGAATGGGAATAATGAGCGTTTATATATGACAAAATAAGAATTGCGACATGTTGTCATTTTTGCGCAATTTCGCTGCACACGTCGGCTACACGTTCATATCACAATTCTGGCTCAATTCTGCAGCATGTACGCGTGCACCATTCTGATTCCCTAATTGCTCTTTCTTTTTGCAATACTAATGCATCTGCTGCGTGTAAATGTATATTGCAACTTTTGCGCAATTTCGCTGCTCGCGTGCGTGCACTATTCCTATTCCGCAGGTAGCATTTTTCTGCTGCAATTGCAGCGCAGTTATGCTAAAATTGTCTGCTGCAGTTCTATAATGAATTTTGGTATTGAAAATTGAACTTTTTACTTAGAATGTTTGAGCAATTCTGCTGCACGCACTTGACGCAATTTCCGACAGCAAAAACGCGAGCAAAGTCAGAAGTATCTATAGATCACGTATGTGCTGCTGCAATGTGATTATGCGTGAAATTGTAGCGATATTACAGCAAAATTGCGATGGGTTTTCTACCAAGGTATTTTTGTAATTTTAGTATATTTTTGTTACTTCTTGAAAGTTATAAGTTTTCGTAAATTATTAAAAATTGTAAGATATGTCTAAAATCCATTCAAATTATAGTAAATTAAAAGAAGTATCCAATCCTACAAAAATTTATGAAAATTTACAATTTTGTATGATTTTTTAAACTAATTTTTTCCAGTAATATAATATTTGTAAAATATGCGGTCAAGATTGACTTTTCATGCGTAAAGTTTAATTTGATATTTATTATGTGTAAAGAAAAAGTAGAAAATTTTTCTCTGAATCTGAATAGAATTTTAGTTATAAATAATAAAACTAATGATTTTGCGACAGGTACGTAATTTATAACTTCATATATTCAAGATTATTTTGACATTACGCGTTTGTTATGACAATAACTATCTTTATGTAATCGAAAAAAATTTACTGAGCAACGGATTGAAAAAATATTTAAATAAAAAATTTTGTTCAGAATTGGCTAATTAATTTCGCGCTCTTTTGTTCGATTTAACAACACTCACATACTCATGCATACTCACACCTATTTTTATGCTAAATGTACAGGCTAAACGCCTCTGTTTATACTACACACTTTCTCTCTCTCTCACACTATACGTGCATGTACACACACATACTCGCCGCAGTGCGAATCTCGCACTCGGACCGCGCTATACTTTTCGCGCGCGCAAATATCGCCTTGCGTAGCTCAGCTGATTGCTATAAATAGCCACGCCGAAACACCTGTCGACCAGAACGCTCAAACACAGTATACCTACGTATTACGCGGGCAAGCTGCCCCTCGCCAGTTTTACTTTGTACTTTAATAAAACTGGTAAACTATCTACATCTCGGCTCAGTTCTTATTTGACCTTTCCTCGCCGGACTTTTAATTAATTAATTATTAGTTCAATACTAAACATTTGATTCTTCGAGCCGAATCTACGGCAGAAGAGCGTCCACCGAAGCTGTATTTACCTGCTGCCTAGCAACAACGCGCATTTAGGCTCAACTAGGAAGCAGCTTATTTTTGCGCGGTGTTTGTGCGCGATTGGTTTTGACTTTTCCGGTGTCGTTGCGTCTGGAGATTTACGACCTCTAGATGCTTAGTAAACTCTTTCTAAGCCTAACGACCTTCGAGAGAAAAAGTGTGTTTGCGTCACTTTTAGAGTTCGGTTGGCGGTGCTCTTTTCGCGCGCTTTTTCCGCGTTTCCTTACGGCGGTCGGCCTCGCATGAATATCGCTCTCTCTCTCTCTGCGATACCGCGCTTTATCGGAGCTGTTTGCGCACCTGCTTCATGTCTCTACTTACCGAATTATGTCAAACTTAACGTTCGAACAGCTCTCTGATCAGCAACTTTTGACTAGAATCAAGAATGACCAGGAAAATCTTGAGAAGGTGGGCAAGGGAATTTGTTACGAGATTGTCTCTACGAGATTTGCTGCGCTCCGCAAGAATTGGGAACGGTTTGAGGCAAATCATCTCAAGCTTCTTGAAATGAAGTTTGAAGCTACGCATTCGCATGAGTACATCACGAAGGACTTCTGCCGTCACGTAGAAAAGGCGTATCTTGATTCTTCTGCCTACATAGCGACCATGCTAACGAAATTTTTTGCGCAGACGACCTCAGACGCTCTAGCTCATGTCGCTGTCTCAAGTCGGTCACCGAATGTAAATGTGCCTTTTGCCTGGAAAATTCGCTGACTGGCTTCCTTTTAAGGACCTCTTTACGGCCACAGTGATTAACGATCATGGACTGCCCCACTTAGAGAAGTTGCAGCAGCTGAAAATGCATGTTCACGGCGAGGCTGCCGACATGCTACATACGATCGGGGTGATCGACGCCAACTTCGAGGTCGCATGGAAAACTCTCCTCGATCACTATTCTAACAAGCGGTGCCTTGTTGCGATGCATGTATCTTTGCTTCTCGATCTGCCAGCGGTAAGTCCTGAGTCGCCTTCAGAACTCAAAAATCTTTTAAATAATACGGTAGACGCTTTAAAGTCGCTGGAGCAACTTAAGCGACCGACTGCATCTTGGGACGACATTCTGGTACCAGTCACTGTACGCAAGCTGGACCCAAATACATTACGCGAGTGGGAAACTCTCGCTTGCATATCTACCCATCCTCCTATGTTTCAACGGCTACGAGATTTCGTCGTGCAGCATGCTAACATGCTGGAGACCGTGGCTGGAACGCAGAGTCGTGAACCCGCTAAAAATTTCAATTCACGCTCTGCTCATGTGGCATGCGCGAAACCCGCGAAAACGGCCAAGTGCGCACTTTGTTCCGCAAAATATTTGCTGCTATTTTGCCCACATTTCAAGTCGAAGTCCATCGCTGATCGTCGTCGTTTCATCGAAGACAAGTGGCTCTGTTTCAATTGCCTTCGATCTCACAAGGCTGCGGATTGCAGATCTACAAAGCGCTGCAGAATGTAGCGGCAAACATCACTCCCTGCTGCACGAAGAATCTACTGCTCACTTGGCCATCTCAGCACCGCCATCTTCTTCCGTTGCATCTCACTCTGCGACCCTAATGTTCCCGCCAAGCCGCGAGCTGCACGTTAATTTCGCTCGTTGATGCTCGCTATATCGTCCAACGCTTCTTGGTACCACTCTGGTGAAGCTTCGCTCTGCTGACGACAAGGTCATCAAGGCTCGTGCGATCATCGATCCTGGTTTGCAAGCTTCTTTTATTGCAGAGAGTCTACAGTGCAAGCTCAAACTGCCTCGGAACTCTTTGGATTCCTCCATTGGACTTCTTGGCTGCGGCGATCTACCCGTCAAACGTTATTCATACGTAGAGTTATCGGCTCATCACGACGAGAAAGCGAGGCTATCTATAAACGCTTTTGTCCTGCTGCTGCTGAGCCAATATCAGTCCTCGCACCACGTCCTGCCGCATGCTTGGGAGCATCTTCAGGTTCTAACGCTTGCTGATGATATTTCTACGCCACCTGCTGAGACCGAGCTGCTTATCGGCATGGATTATTATCCGGGTGTTTTACTTGAGGGCCTGAGAAAGGGACCTAAGCGAACTCCGATCGCCATCGACACCACTCTTGGCCGGGTACTCGGCGGTCCAATCGAGTCATCGGCGCATCTCTCTCGGCCCAGGTCTAGCAACAGCTCAGCTTCATTATCATCCGCCTTTGCCTCAAAATTATAACTTGCTTTAATTTTCATTCTCAGTTTGCTATTAGTTTTTCAATTTATTTCTTGTTTTATTTTTGCGCTTCACGCAAAAAGGTGGGCAGAATGTTCAGAATTGGATAATTAATTTCACGCTCTCTTGTTCGATTTAACAACACTCACACACTCATCCATACTCACACTTACTTTTATGCCAAATGTACAGGCTAAATGCCTAAGTTTATGCTACACTCTTTCTCTCTCTGTCACTATACGTACATGCACACACACTTACTCGCCGCAGTGCAAATATTGCTCGGCATAGCTCAGCTGATTGCTATAAATAGCCGCGCCGAAACACCTGTCAATCAGAACGCTTAAATACAGTATACCTACGTATTACGCAGGCAAGCTGCCCCTCGCTTCTTTTACTTTGTACTTTAATAAAACTGGTAAACTATCTACATCTTGGCGCAGTTCTTCCTGGACCTTACCTCACCGGACTTTTATTTAATTATTGGTTCAATACTAAACAAATTTAAAACAGTTTTTATCAAATTTATTATAGATCAAGAAAAACATAAGTTATTGACGTTACTACGGAGTGAATTGAATTGCCAATTAAATAAAATTGTATAAAAATTAAGATATTGCAAGTATCAAACAAAAATTTGTGTAATAAAGGAGTTAAGTCTACCTCTTTGTAATGTAATAGAACTTAATATTTCTGATTAAAATTTAAAAATAAATCAAAGCTCAAAAAGTAGTCTGGTAAATCTAGAAATATTTCGTTTTTGTCATAGATTATTGCTCATAAGAGTATGAAATATTTATTAATTTTCAGCAAAAGCACTTTTTAATGTAAAGTTGGAAATTCGTTCGTAAATGTAGTTTTTTAATGAGTTATTTGGAAATTGATCATCAACGAACCAAGTTGTTACTAGCAATATTAGTATATTCATAAGTCGACGTTTCGGAGGATTTTCTACCTCCCTTTTTCAAGACTTAATAAACAGTATTACCCTTTTTCTTTACTGTGTAACAATGGAACCATGTAACCATAAGGTCTATTTTGAAAATTCTTCAGAAAAAAATCTGAAAAAATTCATGTAAAGGTTTTTAGGGTCAATGACCTTTATCACGTCAGCTTAGTACTGAAGGTTACTGTACTAAGGTTAACTTAGGTTATATTGTTGTAGGTTTAGTTGCTCCCTTTATGGTGCTTGATTAATGTGAGTCCCCTTACCTCTCACTGGGGTGCTTGATTAAAACGAGTCCCTTTGTCTCTCACTGGGATGTTTGATATAAGTTCCCTTTTCTCAACATTGGCCAAGTATCCCACCAATGAAGAGCTGCGGTCGTTTGATGACGATGACTGCGGGCCCGCTTGCTCACCCTAACCAGTTGCCGAAACTGAGGTTCCTAATCACTGTAAAGTACGACTTCTTGAGCCTGCCATGACGGCATCATGCCTTCACCCAGGGACTTTGCCAGTGACCCGTTGCCCGCCGTCACCGCGTGGAGGTGCCCTGGAGGAAGGCACAAGAAGAATTCAACAGATATCTTGTTCATACATATTCTGAATCAGAATTCAGACGTCCCAAAAATCTATATAAGATTCTTCAGAGTTCTTTCAAACATTTTTGTGTAATGCGTCCATGGCAGATTCGTAATCAGCCACCCCAAAAATCTATGACATATTTTTTTTTAATTTTTTTACCGTTTCTTTTCGATGTGACCTCTGAATGACCTTGAACCTGACGCGATAGAGGTCAAAGAATGGCGGATTCGTAATCAGCGACCCCAAAAATCTATGACATATTTTTTTTTAATTTTTTTACAGTTTTTTCTCGATTTTACCTTTAAATGACCTTTAAATAACCTTGAACCTGAGACGATAGAGGTCAACGGATGCCAGATTCGTAATCAGCGACCCCGAAAATCATAGTAAACCCGAGATTATCTCAGAATACATGTTTGACAGTGTTAAATCTCTCGAAAATACCATTGGTGGGTGGTGGTGTTTCCTATATTTGTAGGGGGTGGGGTGGCTGGGGGAGGCGGTGAAGCGTGGTCCGTTTAAGGTGGACTCAACATGGGTTACTTATAAGATACTACCATGATTTTTTCAGATTTTTTGGTCCAAAAATAAATTAGGTCAAAAACCGGCCTTATTGACTTTCCTCCTTTATGTAAATGTTTTACATCAAATTTTGCGTCAAAAATTTACGTTATTCTTTTAGACAGGGTAGTCAACCTATTATTCTGTTACTTATTGTTATTTTAATACCTAAAATATAACTATCATCACATTTTCATTAATCATATTCATTCAATTTTATTTTAGGGTGCTGAGATGATAAGAGTTTCTAAATTCCACAGTGAAAATAAGCAAGGAAAATTTATAAGTTATTTATACGAAGACACTCGAACTTTATATGACGCATTTCGAAAAGGTGCTAAAGAATCAAGTAAGTTTAAAATTAATTAGTTTATTTTAAATTCAGAAACTAATCTTAGTTCATAATTTTATTATTATTATAGCCCAAAAATTTCTGTAAATTTTAAACTCTTAATTTTTGGCTAATTTTGAAAGTTTTAAAAAACTGAACCTTTACACTTTGTTTATAAAACCTCAGCGCTATTAAATAAAAATTGAGACTTAATTATATAAAATTAAGAATATAAAATGGCATAATCTTAAGATTGCGTAGAAGAAATTTTGTAATTACCTTTAGACAATAGACAAAAAATATAAGCTACTGTTAAAGGCTGCGAATTTTTATTTTAGTTTTTCTTAACAAAACGTAGTAAACAAATTCATTCAAGCCTCGAGGCTAATTAGATTTTAGTAGCAAGATCGGACTCGTATTTCCACAGCAGCGTTTGACATTTACTCTCGAAAGTTTATTACCCATGCGCGACTTTTCGGGAAAAATAGACAATAGGCGATAAAATCAGCATACTCTTTGGAGACCGAACCGCCTCGGATCAATTTTCACGATCGCTTCGGAATTTAAGAAAACCAGGAGAAAACGGTGTGGAGACAAGATTGGTCACGGCAATGCTAATTTAGCAAAACACAAGACAAGGCGACTGGGCGCATCTATTGTTCCGAGAGTAATAAAAATGTCGGTAGGCACTAGAAGGCCGAGCGCCTCTGCTACCGATACGCATCTTCGCGGGTGAGCGGCACGCGCTACCCAAACTAGGCGCAATAAATTGATGCCGCGAAAAAGTCAACGGCTAGGAACACGGCTTCCGCCGTAAGTACCTGGGACTAACCGCCTGTCAGGCTATCGATGCGAAAGCGATGCGTACAGAGTTTTTACGGTTCTACTCCGATGGTATCGGAGGATTAACGGCTAAACAAATCTTTTAGCCATGGAAATTAGAATGCTTCAAGGAAGGGATTAGACGCCCGAGTGCTGAAAAGGGAAAAAGCCCACGTGGACGCAGCGTAGTTCGAGAGTTCAAGTCGTCAGTCGATTCGGGAAATTTGCTGGTTCCGCATCAGGTGTCATCGTGATCAGTCAGCTCCGCCGTTTTTTTCTTACTCTTAAAGTCAGGACTTAGTCGGTTCAGCATTTGTTTTTATAAGCCGTCATACTTTCCAGAAAGATCACGTATTTTCTCTGTTCACTCTCGTATATTGTGCAAATCGATACTATATTTGTGTTCGTTTTGAGAAATTGTAAAAGGCGAAGAGGATCACAATAAATTTGATTAAACGGGAGTATTATGTACCAGCTTTCTTTATCACCCACTCACAAGGTAAAGTACTATTTGCTTTCTATATATGGATATACATTTTCCGCGATAAACGAAAAGACCTCCTTCTCTCTCTTTTAAAATCGCAAGGGGCCGTTGCTTCTCTCCTGAAGACCGTAAGCCGTTTGCCCGACGCCCCAGCGATCGCTAAACGGTCAAGCAGCCGGGCCCATGATTTTCTCTCTCCCACTTCGTTATTTATGTAGTTTTTCTTGTTTGCATGTTTTTTTGTTGTAAAGAATTAGAGAGAAAGTATAGCAGCCTGTGCGCTCTGTCCAAGAGAGGAAAAGGAATTTCCTCCTTTCTGTCAAGACGTAACAGGTGGTTTATTGATTATATTTGGTGCATCAACTCGCTGGAAGAAAGCGACTTAATCTAAATTAAATTTAGTCTAAAAAAACCCTTTCTCCTCATTGAACGCGGTAGATAGCGAATAGGAAAATATTTAGAATTTTGCATGAAAAATATTGATAAAATATACGTATGTGTGTGTTGAAACAAGTTGTGCAGATTGTGATATTCTATACTGTCATAAAGTATTTTTGAACTGCGTAAAAAAAAGTGATAGAGAGTTGCAGTGAAGCGTCGTGCGACTTGTGTTAAATATAGTTGAAAAATAAAGAAATTCCTAAAGTTATAACAAAACGTTGATAAATACGTTAGTGCGCGTAAGAATAATAATATTTTTTTTTTAAAAACAAGTTTAACACAAAAGCCTCACTTTTTTTTAATTAAAAAAATAAAATTTTTAAATTGATTTTAAATGAGAAAAAAAATGATAAACGCCGAGACATCAAAAGTGATAGTGTAAAAATTTGAAATATCTAATAAACTTTCTTACAAAAATATTTTATCGAATTAGAGCCTGTGGAGATTTTTAAAATCAACTCTAAAATTCAAAAAAATAAATTTATGGAGGGATAATCCAGCTTAAACGCATTTAAATGCAAAACCTACAAAATCATAAACACTTTTCATATAAACATAAACTTTCAACCTTTTCTTTAAAATCTTGTCAAACTAAAACTCGCGTGTTGGAACTAAAAACCTACAAAATCACAAACAAAAACTTAAATTTACACACCTGAAACAAAAATCATAAACACCTACAAAGAAAATACCTAAATTCTTCTTTGAAAATTTTTAAACTTAAACACATTTAAATCCAAAATAAATAAAATTACAAACACTTTTCTTAAAACCTTGTCAAATTTAACTTATACTTTCAACTACTGAAACATATGAAATATAAACCCCCTTTTACAAATACTAAAACCTTTTCAATAAAAATGTTGTGAATTTTTCCAAGTCAATTTTGAACTTATAATAATAATAAAAACACCGAAGGAATTAAAAATCGTAGAAGCAAAGAAACTACGTGTAGCGACGCGGAATAATAGCGAAATAAAATTACAGAAAATGTGTAACTAGCAGGAACATTTAGCTGAAATCGAGAGGTAAGCCGCATTGCTAACTGTGAGAAGAGAAATAGACGACCAAAATCGACGAGCCGTGGAGGTACAACGGAATCTTGCACCAGAGAGGCAAAATCTCGAGGTGCAACAACAAAATTTGGCAGCATGTCAGGCGTAGATCGAGCAAAATCAAGCAATGCCACAGAACGCGAATTTAATGATCAATGACGCAGGTAATTTGCGAAACGCAAATAATGTTGTAGACGGCCAAGCGAACGCACAAAAAAATTACGCGACGAAATTACATGCAATTGTACGTGGCTTGAATTCGACGCAATTTAACGTAAGACTACCGGAATCTTATGAGCACTCTACCAATCTTATGGAATTTTTGGACGAATAAGAGCCATTTTTCCGATTAAAATATATTGAAAATAATAAAAAAAATTAACATCACGAGCATGGCATTACAGGGACGAGCATGAATGTGGTTCGAATTACAAAACGAGTTTCAAAGCTTTAAAGCATTTCGGGCGGCATTGGGAAACGAATTTTACACGATCCCAACACAAGTAAAAATAAAAATCAGTGGGCGAATAGACGGTTTAATGATTTAATCTGAATTTACAGTAATATTTTCATCGTCAGCTAAAAGAAGCAAACTTTCTAAGACGCCCTATCACACAATATAAAAACAATTACACCGTCATCTTGCAGCTTCCCGAGAGTGTGAGACGAGCGCTGGTGGCGATAGATTGTAACGACACTAATATAATAACGCAAACATTGGCTAACCTTGACGCGATTTACATAGAAAAACAAAAGAATTTTGGATGTAAATACAGCGCGGATCCTCGAGAGAGGAAATTCAGGTAAACCAAATAAACATAAGAGATAATCACCGCGAATGTAATAGACAGGGGACGTTTAGATACGCGAATTATAACACGTGAAACCGAACTTACAGTAACCGCGAAGAGAGGTGTACAACAAATAATCACGAGAATTCGAGAAGTACGAATGTAGCATTGCCTGACAGTCGCTTTCCCCCACCTTCATATCTTACCATTAGTGCAAATACACAATCATTTAACAACTCAAATACATAAAACGGTAATTTAAACGGGCAGTAGACACATTGGTGACTGGTCCGTCAGCGTGGCAAAATTACATCGATTTTGTTGACGATTTACAATTTAATGTCAATCAAAAGGACCAACAAAATTATAAAATAAATAAAACTCCACAATTGTCCCATTTATTGTGTGAATTTAAGCAAGATAAAACTTGGGCTTTGCTAGACAGCGGCAGCCAAGTGACCGCAGCTTCCGAAAAATTTGTCGAGAAATTAAAAAAACATTAAACTGTTTTCGAATTCCCAGTCGCAAATATAATGGTTTTAACAGCGATAGAGAAGAAAGGCACAGCGGTTAAAAAACAAATTAGCGTCAATATAAAAATTTATAGTAAAATTATCTCGGTCATTTTTCTGATAATTCCCTTCCTTTCCACCGATATAATACTCGAAAACGATTTTATGTCAAAAAATGATTTCGTGATGGATTATTGGATAAAACAGATTAGAATCAGAGATCTGGTGATTCCCGAATCGCTGGTCCTGTTCGAGCGCGATAGCTTGAAGAGGACTGTTTTTATCAAAAGAAAGTAAACATATATGCATTTACATTATTGAATTTAAAAACCACAATCTGAAAAATAAAATAAATTTTAAAACTGATGATAGTAATAAAATAGATACCAAACAAAAGTCAGAAATACAATATATAAGTAAAAAGAAATTAAAAACAAATCAAAACACAAACGGTTTTAATAGTTATGAATCTTCTAATATATTAACTAACGATGTAAATGAACAAAACAATATGGAACTACAAAATGATGAAGATAGCTTCTCCGATATATTGCAGTCGATCGTGAGTAATCTGACGGAACTTAGTGAGGCGGAGAAAAAGGAGTTTCTTGATTTGATAAAAAAATATAAGACACTATTTTCGAATAAACCCGGATGCGCGTATAATTACCTACATAAATTAAAACTAATTAAGCAGAACCCAAAAATGAAAAACACTCACCCCGTCTCATTTGCACTGCGAGGCGAAGTAAGTAAATGCATTAAAGAAATGATAAACAAGGGAATCATAAAGCGGTCGACAAGCCCATACTGTAATCCGCTGCGAGTGGTAGAAAAAGCGACGGGAGCGTGCGCCTATGTTTAGATGCACGCTAACTAAACGAACAAATTAAGGACGATCACGAGTCTCCACCAATTATAGAGAAACTCATGCAAAAATTCTACAACTGCAAGTACTTCTTAAGAATCGACTTGACGCAAAAATAGTTTCAGATCTTGCTAGACGAGGAATCGCGACCGTATACAGCGTTTTTGTTCGGATCGACACTTTACCAGTTTAGAAGGATCCCTTTTGGGATTGAAACAGCGGGTAGCGCATTCATAAGGGTACTGGGAATCGCATTTAAAAGTTCGTTTGAAAAAATGAAAATAAAACATAACCTACAGATGAGGCATTCAAATAGTCTAAAAAACTCAAATAACAGAAAATAAAATCGCGAAATATGTGGATTGCGGTGGGGACTGAAACGTTTAATAATTGTCTAGACATCTTGGAGATAATTTTTGAAATATTTTTGCAAAATAATTTTATTATCAGACTAAAAAAATGCGAATTCCTTGAATCAAAGATTTTATTCCTCGGGTTTGAATTAAATAATACAGAGATACGCCCAGATTCGAAGGGAATAAAACAGATACAGGACTTTGAAATACCTAAAGATCAAAGACGAATACAAAGTATTTTAGGCGTTTGTAATTATTACCGCCGCTATGTGGTAATGCACAATAATTATCTGGATCCGTTTCGCGAACATTTAAAAAAAGATGCGAGGTGGAATTGGACAAACCAACATTCACAAGCATATCAACGTCTTGAAAAAAATTTTGTTAATTGCATTTATCTTAGCCACGTCATACCGAACGCGGGGTTTATAGTGCAGTGCAACTATATCAAATCGATGAAAATAAAAAATCAAAGAATCATGTCGGTCGCAAGTCGGTGCTTGACAAAGACGGAATCAAATTACATGACAACAGAGATCGAATTATTAGCCATCATTTATTGCATTTTAAAATTTCGACATTACTTGATCGAAACAAAATTCGAGTTAGTAACGGACCACAAAGCCCTAATTTTCTTGAATTCAACGTACTATGGTAATTCTAGATTAATTAAATGGGATCTAGTACTTCAACAATATAATTATTCAGTTAGTCATTGCCGCGGAACAGACAACATAATTGCAGACTTTCTGAGCCGAAATCCTGAAGGGAAATTCGGCAAAGAAACTCCAGAAAATAATTTGATAATTTCGTTGCCCTATGATTATTTCTCAATAATCGGGAAAATTAATAACATATCGCCCTTAATTGATAATTATGTCGCTCCACAATGAAGATACATTGCCAAAAAACATTGTAAAAAATCTGGAAAAAGAACAAAAATCGGACAATTATTGTAAAAAAATCATAGATTGACTAACAAACGATAAAAAAGCGGGAGACCATAATAATCAAATTTATAGAAACTTATTGTTCCAACGCGACAACAAGAATAACGAGTGAAAATTAATAATGCCGGAGGGTTTACGAAAGCAAATGGTCGAATATATACACAACAAATTCGGTCACCACGGTGTATGTAAAACGTTGTTGTATATTAAAAAATTCTATTGTTGGAAAACAATAAAGAAACAAGTAAAACAATACGTAGTGAACTGTGACTTATTGAAACAAGTGAAATATTTAACAATCGCTTATATAGGATTGAAACACTTCTGAATATAACAACTCATTATAGAACCGCCTGCACTCCAATCGAGTTGCATTTCGGGAGGACGTGGAAAGACGAGATTCAAAAAATCATTCAATTCCCCGAAAAACGTAAATTCAACCATCAACATCATTATGGTGACGTTGGCTCGTGAAAATATAAAGAAAAGCTTCAAGACTCGTTCGAATCTGCAAAAAATCTCGCCGATAGAGATAAAAGAAGGTGATTTGGTGCTGCTTTGAGTCAAACATCTGTCAAATGCTTTCGATAAAGTAACGCCTAAATTTTTTTAACTATTAAAGAACCTTACCGCATAAAGAATGTAATCGGAAGGAAAGCTTACGTATTAGTGGATCCGGATGATCTGGGATCGATAAAAGGCACTTACAATCGCACAAACCTTAGAAAATATTACTCTAACCGCGACTAATAATATGTGAAGGTCAACGTTATCGGCCACATAGATTTCGTATTCTGTAAAAAACGATGAAAGAAAAACAAATTATAATAGCGAGCGCATCAAGAAGTTTGTATAAGGCGATGCCACGGCATGTGTTGTAACTTGTATCAATTTCGATATTAAAATGTAATTAGAATATAAGGGGGCAAATGCCTCGTAGTCGGACAAGTGTAACTCTGTGCACCTACATTGAATTTTAGACATAAGTTTTGTAAATAATGTGAATAAGCTTGTATGCGATGATAAATAAATCAATTGAGGCTAACTAATTATGAAATAGATAAAAATTCTTGTGAAAAAATCAAGCACTTTATGTTTCATAAACATTTCAGGAATGTATTTAGTGAACCTTTATATTTCTATACGACACGTTCAGGTGATGTTCATCTATCTTAAAATAGCACAAGTTATTCGTCGGCGCAAGTCAGGACGGACAAGTGTCATTATTTTCGTTTAAACATTTTATTTGTCAATTTATTGAGCCCAATCAAGGGGGAGAAATGTAACGCGCACCATCCCTGCACTGAAAAACTTTCGGCGCACCTACTACTCTCCAAGTGCCGCCTGAGCTCTGAATAGAGGGGCAGATGCTACTCGCAGAAAAGGAGCATTAGCTGCTCCTAATCAGAGTACCCCACTCGCCGAGCGAGCTCTCCGCAGCGAAGTCTACAGGCGCAGCAGTTACCCTTTAAATCGGACTAACCGTTATACTTTAAATACGTTTAATATTATGATTATTTTTGTAATTTAAAATTTATAAAATAAAATGAATAATAAAATAAGTAAAAAAAATATTTTACAATTTAAAAAATTGTTAATTCTATTATGAGTTGTTAAACAATTGTTTTTATAACCCATTCAAAGTTTATTCGAATTATATTTCAATTATAGATTCATTTTTTATATGATTAATAATATTTACGTATTTTTATTCTAAATATTCTTTTATTTACTTATTCAATTTCGAACATAGGATTTTATAGAATGATATTTAATTTTAGATACGATTGTTAAAATATTTGCTTTTATCTAAATAGTTTTTTTAGAAATAAAAAAATAATGAGCAAAACACATTACTTAATCAGTGAACACGAATGCTGTTGCAAAAATACTCCGATTCAAAGAGTAACTGTTGTTCCGGTAGACGGCGCT
>UELX01004806.1:0-16150 GCA_900480035.1 Eupelmus urozonus | reverse complement strand
GCATAGTGGCAATGCATAATTTATGCATAATCCATGCATAGAATTGAACGCACTAAGTCTATGCATAATCTATGCATAATCTATACGCAATCTATACATTTACTCTATCTGCGTATTAAGATTGATACGTCAATAATATATAGTCTAAATTTTTTTGTCAACTATGAAAATGAAATATACAGCTTAACTTACATAATTTCTTATATTTTATAATTATTAATTTTTCTTGTTTTAAAATAACACAGCTTACAAATTAACATCATCTTGCTCTTTATTACATTATAAAAATAAGTATAGTTTAATACGAAGTAAAAAATACATACTATGTTTAACAAAATTTATGATTTTCTCTCATATAAATTCGGCGGTAAACAAATACAATCATTTACAAACAGTACTTTTTTTGTAAAAGATTTAAAGATATAACGATATAACTTAACGAACTTGATTGGACAAATAAAGGTACAAAAAATAATATTATTCCGAAAAATATAAAAATAATATTTAAATAAAATATATATACAAATAAAAAACAAAATAAAATATTTGCCTTTCCATTTTTCTAACAGTACTTTCTCTAATTTCTCCCAAGACCAGTGTACTTCTGCTCTAATCCATAACGCAAATAAGCCGTGAAAACTCCATCAAAACTCCAGAAAAACCAACTGCCCTCGGTTTTTCGGAAAAAAAAACTTTCAAAACTACCTCAAGCTTAACTTTTTTCTCCGTCTCCAAAGCGCCAACTCTCTCTAATTCCCCATATAGCTTCCGTAAATGGACACACAGCGCAAAAACTAGCCTCCATCCCGACAATGGCGGATGCAAATCCGGAAAACGTGCCTCAGGAAAAAGTAGAGATACGCCAGGTAGTAGAAACGGTGAAAATCGTTACTCAACCCTTTCTACTTTGCTTAATGTCACCTGGTAGGCAAACGGGATCCTTGGGGGGTGGAAAAAAAGATCAGGGCTTAGAGAGCTTAAGTATCAAAAAGCTCTCAACCCTTTTCCTTTTTTGCGCTAATCTTTATCTGGGGAACAGCGTTCGGAGCCGATGTTTATGACACTTTTACAGTTAAGTTATGAACGTGCCGGGACGTAACTGTTTTTCCGACGGCGGTCTTCTTCCCTACACTTGACCATCTTCCCCCTTTTCCCTACTTTTTCAGCTAAAGGCCGTCTTACGTTTCTTTTTTCTGAGCTGCTTAACCCACACTTTTCCTTCGAATTTTTTTCGGCTCCGTCTTTATTTTCTTGCACCTTTCTTCGACTGAGACCGTTTGTTTTTCGGATAAATACGGCTGCGACTTGTATTTCCTTTTTTTTTTAGAAGAGAGGTGTTCAGTTTGTTACATCATTTAGTTCAAAGTAAAAAAATTGTTAAGTATTTATTTATTTAAAATAAATTTTATCGTATTTGTAATAAATGTAATTGTTAAAACTTAAAATAATTTTTTTATCTATTTCTACTGATTAAGTTTATTGTTTAAAATTTTTAATTTCAAGTCTTTAATTATTTACGATGAAGAAACTGATCTGAATAAGAAAAATGAATCCTAACAAAAACTATATATTTTAGAAATCTATTTATTTTAACATTCCACATCTAATTATTTTACAGAAAATTGATATTAATAAAAAATAAGTGCTTCATTATTCTTATTAACCATAAAAAATAATATTTATCGCCAAAGGTTTAACTTCTTATAAATTATGCTATAAACTTATGAACATTTTTCTAATTTAGCAAAATTTTTGTCGAAAAATTTTAAAAGCAAAAGAAGTAAAAAAATTTGTGATCATCATGTGAAAAAATAAAAAAGCACGGACTGCCTGAGCATCAAGAAAAATCTTCAACATCCTCTTGCGTTAAAGTCGCTCGATAATAGATATAAACAATTCCTAAAAAAAACTCCAAAAAACATCAAAATAATTCGGTATCATTATCGTAAAGAAAATACCGCATTCTTATAAAGCATCAGCAGCCCTGACAAACAATCAGCGATCCATCATCATCCCGCTCTCAAACCATCCCCACCCGCTCGCCATTCCATCCAGCTCCCCTTCGCTCCACATTATTCCTCGATCATCTCGCCGTGTCTCCTCTCGAAAGGGTTACAACAGCCCGATCATCGCTCTCCAAACCAACCCCCCCAAACAATAACAGCAACAACACAGAACGTCAGCAACAATTCCACTCTTTTCCACAGCACCCTTTCTTACCCCACGTACACATCCACACCCAGCCGCTACTCTCGGGACTTCCCGTTTCACCATTGCGCGCCGCCTACCTCCTTAAACACCGAGAGAGAGCCAAGGACAATGGCCCTCCCGGCGAACCCGTTTCACAGAGAGAGAGAGAGAGAGAGTGCCGTACTTGCTGCGCTTTATTGCGGCCGGACACCGTTTTCCCCGCGGCTGCAGTAAATATGCCAATGGCCCTCTCCTTATACATTTGCATAAACACGAGGAACGAGGTACTTACGCCGTGTGCCCGACTTTTCGCCGCACGCGCGCGCGCGCGCAGGAGGCCGTAAATAATGTGATTAGCCGGCGTCAAAATCGCCTGCCGATTTTCCGGCAATCCTTCGCCGGAGATGCTCTTCCTAAGCCCTCGGAAGGACTTTGTTTTAATTTATTTATTTATTCCTCGAGGAAGAGAGCAGCCCCGAACTTTTTGCCTAATTCTGGAGCGTTTTCGATGGGAAGAGAGAAAGAGAGAGAGCGAGGGTTAAAACTCTTTGCTTCTTTTACCCACGCGTAAGGAAGGCAGTCGGTTTTGTGATTTAAGGCTGAGGAGAGGGAGGAGAGAGGAGCAGAGAGCGTTTAGGCGCAAGCGAGCGAGCTACTTCGCTTTATGGCCCTCGTTGACTTTTGTGTTTATTAGAGGATTGGGGAGAAGAGAGAAGGGCCTGGGGAATTTATGCGGATTATATATTAATAAACAAAGTTGTTTTAGCCGGACTTGAGGACGGCGGCGCGCTTTTAAGGGGTGTAATGAAGGTTCTGGAAGGAGCGCAAAGGATGGTATTGGGATGAGTGATAGTTGTGATTTTTGGTGGGTTGCTTGTTTTTGTTTGGGATTCGATGAAATTTTTTTATTTTGTGCGGGATATGTGTTAGCTTTGTTAGATGTGGTACATGCGTGAATTTCGAAGTTGATGTTCTATTTTAAACGTACGTTTAAGGTATATTATATTAGTATATGTGCACGATATATTGATTATGAAATGCAGTTCAATGATGTTTGGTATAATTTTTTTGTACACTTTTTAATTTATCTTAAAATTAATATTCAAAAGATTAAAATAGACGATACGTATTGAGTTTTTTAAGCTTTAAAAAATAATCTTGTTTTTCTTTTCTTCAAAGTGAAGAGTCAATTAGCGTTAGCGTTAACAGACTCTAAGGTTACGTAAAAAACACTTGTCTTCTACTTCCCGACGATTTTTAAAAATAGTACGCAAAACAAAGTAATATAATATACTTAATATAATAAGAAATTATTATTGTGAATAATAATGTCTAGAAAAAAGAAAATAAGTTCTTGATTCCGCAGCAAAATACGAGTTTATTTATAATTATTCAAACATTGTAATGATTGAATCCTTTAAAGTACAATTAATTAGCTAAATTAGCAATACTTTTTACAAATTTAGAAAATTATGTACCTTTAGTACTTATAACAAAAAATTGTTTTGAATTATCGATTTTTCTGCTCTAAAAAGTGTAACTATAAAAGTGTTCTTACTGCATCTTGATTACGCTTACTTTCAAGATGCAGATCGGTTTGAAAAAGGTAAAAGCACTTTGAAACCCAGACTTTGTAAAACTTTTTTTACATCAGACGCCACATGACTTATTAATAACACCTAAATAATTAATAACCGCAGCAACCGGCCACTTGCTAACACCCAGCTACTTACAAACCTTCAATCACACAGATACATCCTACCTAACAAAACTTGCCCCCAACTCTCCATGACGCAACGATCATCCAACCATTGTCTCACCATTAAATTCTTCCCCAATCTCATTGTCCAACGCCAACCTCGTCCCTATCTCCCAATAAAGAAAAACTACTCTCCTAAGCGCAATCAAGAAGTCAAACTCAAAACAACGAGAATCTCAAAAGCAACTCCAGCGCTTCCGCGAAAAGCTTATAAATCATAATCGTCGTCAGTCCGTACAATAAAGCAGCCGCTCTCTTTCGCAGAAGTCAGCAAGCGCAGTCGTAATTGACGGCAATGCAGAAAAAACCACAACGGGGTGACTCCGTACAGGTATATAGATATACTCCTGCTGCTGTATATACGCACGTACTTACCTGACATCGACTCTTGGCCGCAGAGAGTCAGAGGCCCATTGCAAGAGCTGTGTAGACGTGTACAGGCTCTCGTTTTTACGACTGCTGGGCGCGGCGCGGGCGTCGATTTAAAGCTTCGGAATAAGCAGGGACGCAGCGGATTATCCTGTCTTGCAGACGTATATTACCCTTTAAATTTTGCAGGAGATTGAGGGAGTAAGCAGCTGAATCATGGGAGAGTTTGTATTTTTCTATTGTTTTTTCGGGGCTATTGTTATAGTTCTGCGTAAGGTACGTGCAGTGTGACGAGTGCGCAGGTAGGTGTGCGCTTTTGGCTTGATGGCTTGTTTTTCGAATTTGAGTTGTTTTTTTATTTGTTTGTTTTTCGAGTTATGAATCATGATGTGGGGTGATCAGTAAAAGACTTCAAAACAATGAAGTTGTATGACTCTTCACCCGCAATATACGTAAACTTATGTACCTTTTTGAAGAGTAAATTAACAATTTTTACGGGATTTAGCAAAATTTTTAGGAAGAATATTGAGTTTAATTAATAGTGCTCTCGTTAATATTAAAAAATTTTGGGAAAAATTTGAAAACTAAAAATCAAAACTATGTGAAATCATACCAAACTCTGCCGATCTAGACCCATTCGGATCTTTTCACACAGTTAGCAAGTGTTTAGCACAGATTGGCACAGCCTGGCACAGTTTGACACCACTTAGCGTAATTATACCTAATAATTGAGCATATTATCCGATGTATTAATTTTGTCCGTCACATTCGTAAAACCATTAATTAACTTTATATTATTAAAATTGATTTAAAATCAGTCTAACGCAATTAGATGTATATAAAACTGATTGGAAAGTCGAAAAACATCGTAATAAATTTAAATAACGCACATCATAATATACAATTAAAATCTTCACATCATTTAAAAAGTGAAAATCCACCGTAAAAGCAAGATGCGATAATCAGTGAAAGCAAATCAGAACAATTCACGGAACGACAATACCTTTTTTTTTTAACGACAGTCATTATGTCATGAGAACTATAAATAAATCATGCATACACGAAACAAATAAGACAAATTACAGTCTCAACCTCGACAGATGTTTATAATTAAATCCAATACGCTCCACTAGCCTACAAGCAATATAACCCGCTCTTTCAGCGCTCGCGCTCATATAACGGTCCCGCCGCCGTTTCCCACAGCAGAGACAATGCCGCTAATTTTCGAAAACGCACATATACCTTTCGATTTTTTTTTTTCTTTTGGTTGAAGAAAGTGCGCGTGTCAGTTTTACAAGTGACGCATGTGCCCAAGGTCTCGTAGTTAGAAAATTTACGATCGGTAGGCCACGCCGGTTTTTATTGGTGCCCGCGCTTTGACTGCCAATGGAATTGTGTGTGTATACGGTTCTTCTAAGGCAATGGGGTTAACGGTGGAGAAAGCGCGTGTTGTAGAGTTCGCACTACTTTTTCCGATGCTGACCCGGGGCTAGGAGGAAAGCGAGATGGAGGTTTAGGGTTAGGGAAGAGTTGTTAGATAATTTTTAGAACTTTAGGTGAAATTTGGGTAATGTAAATTTTATGCGATAAATATGCTTTTCTTGTATATTTGTTTTGAAGAGACTTTCTCAGGTGAATGTCTTCTTTGTAGTAGTAAAAAGAGTAAATATTAATTTATAATATTTATTATATTTATCTGAAATTTTATTATCTAATTACAGAAACAGAATAATTGATATTTAACAAATTTTATAAAAATACCATAATAAAAATAAATTTATGTATTACTTTCCAGACTATACAAAGTTCTCGTGCGCTTAGCATTTGACATAAAATTTACCACGTTTACAAACTTGATTCTTGATTCTTATAATTATTACTTTGGTTAAAAATCTCATGCTCGTATGTTAAATGCGCTTATCGTACCCCTCGCTTAATGCACTATATTGAACTTAATACTAGTTTTATGAGGTAAATTTTTATTTTAAGATATACTTAGAGAGTGAAAAAAGTAGAAAGCACATTTGCGTGCGAGGATTCTATGTGCATAATCTATAAATATACTTCGTTTATACTTTTTGCGCGTTGAGTAATGTGAAAATCACATAGAAAATGGCTAAATTACTGTTTACATTACATTGATCAACCTAATTATTGATTCTAAAATTTTAAGTTCACTTAATTTTTAAACCTAAAAGTATTTTTTAAATCAATTATCAAATTTTTAGTTTTTTTCTAGCAGATGGTTGGATACAATAATATTTTCACGCCCTAAAAAATCGTTTACTCCACAATCATCATTCTCAAAAGATAAAAACGTTTGTAGATACAGTAAATTAAAAATCCACCTTAACGCCAACAAATTTAATCCTTAACGTTCCCCACAGCTAAGTCTCCCAATCCAAGACGCTCTAGAATCTTCTAAAAAACAATTAACAGCAGCTGCCATCCAACAATCCCCAATCCGATCTAACCTTCACCCCCACAATATTTTTCTCACGCAAATGGCATAATCCACACTCAAGCATTTAGAGTTTTATGCCTCCATACCCCCTCAATCCCCAGCAGCGAGCGCTCAGCTCTTTGCGCACTTGTGCGAATAAATGCGGCTCTCTCGCCATAAACGCGCGCCGTGCGAATAATCTGACGATTTATGATTTTTAGATTCTTTCCGGCGAGTCGAAGCCGAGCCGGAAAAACGGGGTGTTTTCCCCACTCGTAAATCCGTGCGCGCCGGCCGTCGGGCCGACTCTTCTGCGAACGGATTAATTTGCTTTCCGAGACTTTTTTCCTTTATTTTAGCCGGGCCAAGGGTCAAAACCTAAGCCAGGTAGTCGGCGCGCTAGGAACGTGGAGACGCGAGGATATGCAAAAATGGTCGGTTACGCCGGGGGAGGAGGGCAATAATCTGCTAAGGCAATGCATCATTATCTAATACTGAGAAGTTCGACTGCGCGCGCAAATTTTAAGTGGTTACTTGGTTGGAGAGTGGGTGGGGTTGAGTAGGAGACTGGGTTCGAAAGTTGACTTTAGTCCGCGAATTGATTTAGGTGAGGGATTTTTTTTATAAATAAGCGAGTAGTGACGTGCTTTTGTTATTACGGTAATGATTTATGTAATTTGACGTAGTTTATGAATTTCTTATTAGATTTCTTATTGGGGAGGTGTATAAAGTGTCTGTAAGCAGTTTCAACAAATATTGCTATGTTGTAGACGACCTGAAATTAGAAAAATACTTTTTTATCTACTATCAAAAACACTCTAAAGTGCTTATTCACAATAAATTTTTATTAACTGTGAATTGCATTATATATATATACACTTAAACTAGAGAAATAATTAATTAGTCTTAATTCTCCAAATTTCTGTGACTTTAAACTATCTCACCTTAACAGCCACAATTATATTAATAATTAAGCCCTTATTAGATCCTATTCACATTTCTATTCAGACTATTTTAACGCTTTAATAATTAGCAACCCAAATAGAATCATAATGAAATCAGCGCGATAAGCAATATCCCGTACACTCTCCCCGCTCCATAGACAACCCAGCCATAAAACTCGATACCCTATCACAATTTCTCTACACTTACAATTCCTTAACGCCAAACAAACGAGCCAGTATGACACCCGAAAAGGAAAGTATCGAAAAAATGTAACGACCTTGGCGTCGCTCTATTTAACGATTTTTGAAAGTTTTAAGACTCGTCAACGCGCAGAGCCGCGAACCTGGCTTTATCAGCTTCCAGGCAGATAAGCGCTCTTCTTTTGGAAAGTTGCGAGGCTAATAATGCGCTAGCGGGACATGAAATTAGGCGTCAATGTTCGTGCCAGTGCCAGACAGCGCTTGGATTCCTCGCCGACATTAAATAGCCATAATATTACAAAAGCGCGGCGGTCTAGACGTGCGATCTTGAAATACGTATGTATCGTTTTGTCTGGCTGGCGCCGCTGTTTCGTAAATGGGCGGAGAAAAAACCAGATGGGTTATTAGGTGAAGGTGGTGGGGAAAGGAGCTTTTTAAATGTTCGTTTAGCTGGGTTAATTACTGTCGGGGTGCTTTTTTTGCTTTTATGATATCGGCGGAAATAAAAGGCTTGTAAAAAAGTCATTTGTTTGATTGGTTTTAAATGCGAGCTGCTTTTTAGTAATCTTTTCTTTACATAATTCGGATAACGTAATTATTGTATAAGTTGATAAGATTTGTATATATTAACAGTTGTTAAAACATCAAAATTTGTAAAAATTATTGCATTTTTGAAAATTTCTATTTTTAATAGTCTTTGCTATCTATATCTTTGTTGAATTTCACAATAATTATTGCTTAAATATTGATTTTAGAATGATTAATTACTGCAATTTATTTTAATACTTCAATTGCTCAACATCAAGATTAAATGTCTAGAATAAACTTTGCATACTAACATCACCGCGAACAGCAGCCCCAAAAAACCACGAATTTCATACAAACTCGAAAACCCATCTCCCAACCCACAGAAACTCCATCTCTCCCAAACCCCACGCATACAGCATTCGACGTTAGAAAAAATATTTTCCTGCTAAAATTCGGGAATCCGGCTCAGCGAAGGGGTTACAGGATGCGTGCGCGCAGCTGTTTAAACGCCACCCCTGATGGCCCGACGCCCACTCATCCTTCTCGTGTTCATATGCAGCGAGCCTCATCCCTTTTTCAGGTATACAGACGCGAGCGTATCAGCCGACGCATCGGACGAGATCCGACACGCGTCCTGTTTTCGCACAAAAATGAAAAATTGGCCCCTGTTGTAAGAAAGACGCATATGGCTTGTGTTATTGGGTTTTGGAAAAAGAGGAGAGTAGGCGATGAAAAGGGATGGAGAGGATTGTATATGAAAGGGTTTTTCCTTTTGTGTTTTGCGATGCAAGTAGAGCGCTGCTTGGTTTGACTGTTTGCATTTGATTCTAGGTGATAGGTTCTATTTTAGTGACGTTGGGAAAAATAAATTTTTAGAAATTATTACTTTTTGAAAAAAGTTAGCCTAGTAGAAATGATTCTATTTAATAGCTTGTTAATACCTAGTAAAAATGGATTCAATGATATTTCTTAACCTCTAACCATTTTAAATGGGCAAATTTCTACCAAGGTAATATAGACATTTTTAGGTCGCATCCAAATTCCAGCCCAAAGAAACCCATATTTACTTACCCGGCTCCTCCAATCCTCCAATTTTCCCTCAAAAAACCTCGCGCAGCATCCGTAGATAATTTCCCAGCGCCAGAAAAACAACATCTATGCAGCTCCGTATATCAGCTCCTCTAAGCGAGAGCGAAGCAAAAGCGCAAACAAAATACCGAGAGGAAAACTAATCGCAAAGGGCAAGTCATCATCGTCTCCTCCGCTTTAGCGGCTTGTTTGCCGTATAAGAGAAAGAAGAGCTGAGATCGCGCGAGTGTCAACAGAGCCGAGGAGCAGCGGATCGGCTTTTACTCGCTGTCTCATACAAAGAAGTTATCAAAAAACGAGAATGGAGGAAGAGGGACGGCTCGTGGCCTCGATAATTAAGCGCAGGAGGAATAGAGGCTTGGGATAAGAGGGAGTATATGTGTGTCGATGTGCAGCGGCTCGGGTGACGCGGCCGGTTTTGTTTATGTACGGGGGACAAAAAGTGACATGTTTTTCGGGGCTTATTGTTTCTTGGTTAATCGGAGATTGGTATAATTGAAATCTGAGAGGCTGGGGGTGTAGGCAGTTCTGGAAATTAACTATATTTTGAAATAAATTTATATTTATTAATATTGATAAAAATGTTTTTATAATTTTTTTCATAAAACAATCGTTATAAATAACTACAGACATAAAATTTTAAAAGTAAGGAAAAAAAATCGACGAAACAATCATACATACACTCAGAAAATGCAGCCTCAAACGCTATAACCACATACAACACACAAACTCGCTCCGAGAAATCCATCCCTCTATTTTCCCCCGGCCGCGGGGCTGACCCCTTTCTTTGGGGCCGAAATTTCCCCGTTCCTCGGGAAAACCAGAGCCAGCCGTGGCCTAACGCTCCAGCGCACAAATGCGGTGAAAATCGGCAGAACGCGCGCGCGCGCGTGTGCCAGACTCGTGCGGCCAGTCTCTCGCATTATCCGCGCCTATATACATATGCGAGTGCTTTTCTCTCTCCTCTCCCTATACTTTCGTTTGGGCGCGTGCTGCTGTGGCAGCGGGGTATGACGCTGTTTTTTCTTCCGGGAATTTCGGGAAATGCGGCGGGACGGCAGAGTGATAATATTTTCCGAGTGGAAAATGCGAGTGTAAGGGATGGTTAGGACTTTGGTGAGAGGGTATTGTTGAGGGGAGGGGTTCTGGATTTTTATGTGCTGAAAAATTTATAATGTTTTTCGGGAAGTTTGGAGTTTGATGGGTTTTGGGTTGTACGGAAATAGGTGTGGATGGTTTTAATAATATAGGAAGTATGTGTGGCTCTTTTGTTGTTTTGTATGTTAAAGAAAATTTTTTTTTGGTTTTATTAGAATATATTACAGATGATATGTGGAGTGATCTGCTTGCCGATATTTATACAACTGTAATTTCCATTTTTACCAATAAATAGTTTAATTAATAGTTGAGTTTAATTAAAAATAAGTTAGCTAAAAAGTTTTGACTTTCTTAGTATATGTCCATTAGCACGCTGATTCTAACCGGATTCATTAAATAATTACAGTTTATTTTATAAGAATGGTAATGACAATTTCTTTCATAATTAAATATTTATTTCAATGAGTTACAGCACTGTCACGTGTCATCTTTGATGCAACAAGCTTAACTTATATTCTACCTAACACGTGGCAATAAAAAAAGCTTAAATCGACGATTGCCGAGAAGCAAAAAATAGCTATCAAAACATCGATCCCCGCACCCTGCCGAGCATCCAGTTAACATAATTAGCCAGCCGTCAAAGCCCACCGAGAGCAACACGTTTTTTCCAGACCACGAAAAAAAGCGGCGCTCTGTTCTCTCCTGATCCCAAAACACCCACCGCTCGCGCCCGTAAACGATCCACTTTTCCATCTCTCTCTCTCTCTCTCTCTCTCT
This sequence comes from Eupelmus urozonus, assembly GCA_900480035.1. Taxonomy (NCBI): domain Eukaryota; kingdom Metazoa; phylum Arthropoda; class Insecta; order Hymenoptera; family Eupelmidae; genus Eupelmus; species Eupelmus urozonus. The sequence continues at coordinate 4,752 of UELX01004806.1, read as the reverse complement.
CTTTCCTTCTTTCCCTCCACCACTCGCTCAGCCTTGCAGCTTCCACCTATAGGTACTATTTTCATCCCAGAAGCTCCACACACACACGCGCCAGAAACGCAGGCTTGCCTAGGTCCAGATCGAAAAAATATACATAGGGGTGGTGTCAGCAGATGAGCCATAAGTATGGGTCAGCCCCGGGAGAGCTACGCGAGAGAGAGAGAGAGAGGGAGAGCCTGGGTCAGCTGTCAGTTGTTTGTCCTCGCGCTAGAGTGCGAGAAGGACGAGAAGAGAAAAAAAGAGAGAGAGAGAAAGACGGATTTTTCGAACGCACACGCGAGGGGCGCCGATATATACGTTGCAGCCTGCTGCTGCCGCAGAGAGCAAGAGAGAGAGAGAGTACAATGGCTGGCCGCCAAGTACCCTCTGCACGCGGTGACCACGCGCGCTGGATTTTCTCGGCCTTTTCTCTCTATATACGCGTGTCAGCTTCTGTCTCGCTTTTTCCTAGGCGCGTGCCGTTTCTTTATGGCCGGCTCTGTATATGTATAGGTGTGCCGACGGTTGGACACGGACTTAACTTCGGGACGGTTCGTTGCTCCGCTCTCTCTCTCCTGATCTATATTCTATATATTGGATATTTTCCGATATGCTCGGCTGGATTAAGCGCGCACTTGTGTGTATATTATAAGGCGAGGCGCACTTTGCTAGATGGATGCATAGAAAGTGCGCGTGTGCGAAACTTTATGATGAGGAGTGGCCGAGGAGCGATTAGGCAGGATTTTCGAGAATTTGATTTTATGGCTTTAGGTGAAGATGATGGGTTAGATTTGTTGGCACTATCCTTTCTCGGCTTTTTACAACCTAGGCTCTTAGGCTCGAGGTCGGGTTAATAGAGAGGGTGATGGGTTTTAATACGACAGGTTCTTACGGGATTCTATTTGCAGGATTTCATTTGCATTATTTGGAGATTGGGGAAATCCAGATTACTGGAAAGTATTGTTCAGTGGAAAAATAAAAGGATGGAGACGAGTCGTTGAAGACTATTGATGAATATAGACTATTGGTGAAGTTCGATTTTTGCAGTTTGTCTGTATAGTATGTTAATTATAGCGGCATGATTATGAAGGGAATCTGAATCCCGTAACGATAAAAACCCACATCTGTGAAGATTATTATACTTATACATATTATATTACCAAGCGTGCAATAATTATTATTATCACTTCGCATAATTTCTATTAAAATGAAAAATGAGATTTTCAATGATTTCCATAATAAAAATTTGAAGTACTATACGAGAAAAAAAATCAAGGATGACATCGACTTTTTTCTGCTGCTTATTAAATTTCAAGCTCTCTTTTAGCCTGAGCTCTAAATCATCTGTTGCCTGCTAGATCAATCATTTCTGACGGATCTTCACACTTTTTAGGTTTGAAAAGAACACAAAGGATTCCGGAGCACCGCATCTAAAGCTTATTTTAAATTCATTTTTTCAGACCTGCAGCGCACTATGAAAAGCAATGCCTGTCTATTGATATATCAATCAAATACAAATAGTACTTTCTAAAAATAAATTCTACAATATCGATACCTATAAATAAGATTATTAAAAAAAAAAATATTTTCTATGATTTCAGTATTATTTTGCTGAACTAAAACTAACATTTCAACAACATCCCATAACATAAAAAAGGTCTCCATCATCTCCCAACGCAATTCATTTACCTACCAACCCGCAACAACATCCGCAAAAAATCCCAGTAAACATCCGTATCCATCAGCCGAAATTTATCAAAACTCAATAAAAACCATCCCTCCACCATCCCTCCACGCAACAATCAAATCTTACACGCGTGCTGCAGAAAGAGGAAACCGGATGATCTCTCGCGATCTCGCGTCCCTCTCCTCATCCCATCAGCGCAAATGAATTTTTTCTAATTTATCGTACTTTTGTTTACCGCCCGTCGATAACGGGATCGGCCTCCTCTTAAGGCCTATACATACACATAAGCCCGGGCAGTCATAAGCGGCCAATATCGTGAAAACGCAGGCAGCGATCATCATGGCGTCCGAAATTCGGGATCTCTCTCCCCCGCTATTTTTTTACTGGCCCGCCAACGTCGGGGGGAGGGGGGATGGCGACGTCCCCCTCGGCGCGCACACGCGCTCGGCATTACAACGCAGAGAGAGAGAGACGGATCTTTCTCTATACACTCCCGCCCGCGCTCCCAACGGTATATACATTTTGCCAGTGCGAGAGTGTGGGTGTATGTGTGTGGGGAAAGACGCCATTCCTGGAATTGAGCCGTTCATCAATGTTCATAATTCTTGCACGCTGTTATCGAAGGAGATAAAGTGGCCGCTTTGCCGGCTCATTTTTTCGCGAGGGAGGGACAATGGCACCCCCGCCGCGGCTGGGGGCGCCTGCGCTCTGCCGGAAAATCTATGCCTCTCTGGTTTGCTGGCTAAGAGCTAAGGGTTTTTCCGGGGGTGAGGGATGTGGTTTTTTGGAGGAAGTTTTGCGGTTAGTGGGTTTTGGAGGAGAGTGAAAAGTTTTGATGATTGGAATTATTGTGTATAATATTTTAATTTTATTTGCTTTTCGGAAGTTATATTGGTAATAGTTTTTATGATACGATTAGAAAACTGGGTATGATTGGTCAATTTGAAATTTAATTATAGCCGATTTAACAACTTACTTTATATATCAATAAAAACAATCGACGCTATGTAATACTAACTTTTATTTTACTTTCATTTTCAGAAAGCGCTTTCAAAAACGACACACCGGTAAAAAAAAGTTTCGCCACACACCGAGAAGCCAATAACAATTACATCCTCCGTACAATTTCATGATCAAAATTACTCGAGAAAAGAATTTATCACTCTTGTCAAGGCCTGTGTAAAAGCAATAAAATAGCCTCGGTACGCGCCGACTGACGGCAGCCATAAAAGCCCTTTTAATAGGCCCGCGCATCTATCCGAAAAATAAGAAAAGTGCCAACGGCCACTCCGAATCAATTCCTACCCATACACACACACACACGTTCCCCTTTTTCTCTTCCTCACCATCATCACCAAAACTCTCCATCTACACTCAGCGCCAGCTCGCGACCGGTTCATTATCTTAACAATCGCTATTCCCTAATAATTTTCGCACAAAGCCTCGCTCCCTTTTTTTTGTCCTCTCGAAAAAGATAAATGATTCGGCGCGAGCGTCCAGCGTGAAAAGCCCCGTCCGATTTTCCCTCTCCCGTCTATACACAATCGAGGAAGCGGCGCCTCGGCGGCCGGAAAATGTCGCCTGACCTCGGACTTTCCGGGTTTTCGAAATTGATATTTTTTTCTCTCCCTTCGCTTCTTTGTGCGTCTCTCTCTCTCTCGGCGCGCGATCGAATGGCTCTCTATATTCAGCGCTCGAGTCCGGCTCTCTCCCCTTGCGAGCGCGCGCGTGTGTATATACGTTCCGCGTCTTCTCCGATCTCGTTCGTCTTTCTTCTTGTACTTTCGCTCTCCTTCGCTCTCTCGTCTGGCAGTCGCCCCTCGCTTTTTATGCCGTATAATGTCCGAGGGTGGCCGTTTTTCTCGGACACATCAGGAGAGAGTAGCGCGCGTGCCGCATTTCCTCGCCCCTAATAAACCCGGAGGATTTTTTCGGCTGTGTGTGGATGGACGTGTGTGAGTAGTGTCTTTGGGAGTGCGTACGTGTCGCGAGGAATAACCGTCTTGTGATGGCGAGAGGCGAGGGCTCACCTTGAATTTTGAGGTTTTTATTGGGTGTTTGTGCGATTTTGAGAGTGTTGAAGGTAACGAGTTGTGGGAAATGGAAAATAAGTTTATAGGGTTGTTTGTTTGAAATTGTTGTGGTTTTGCAAATGTAGAAATATGTAAAGTTAAAGAAAAGTTCGTTCTGATTTATTTCTATGTAAATAATTTTTATGGAATTTTATATTAACAATAAGTTTTATTAAGAAAGATAGAAATACCTTACTAATTGTAAGTGTTTTCTGCTTTATTCAGTGGCATAAAATTTATTTCTCAATTTAACTAAAGAGGCACTTTAACTATGGTAACTTAATTAGGATACGCGCGAACGCTTCCTTCAGAAAATTCGATTTTTAGTACCGAAATCTTGATAGTGCATAATTAAAGGAAAAAAGTTGAAGTGAAATCAATTTTTACTATTTGATATCTACTCATATCAAGTAATAAATTAATAAAAGTCATAATAATCAAAATCATAATTTTCGACAAGAAAATTTTTGAAACACACTTTGTGTAGCAAAGTTAAAAATTAAAAAAAAAATTACTAATCATAAAATACATAAAAAATCATTCCGACAAACAATAGCAACCTGCAAACAATAGAAACTAACTCGCAAATCTAAATCCTTCATCGAAAAATCTACCTGATCATCCCCTCTGATAATCTATGCGCTCGCAGGACTCACACAAAAGTCTCCTAGGCACGTGGCGCTGCTTAAAAACGTTGTCAATAATTAAGGGGAGATATACATGCATATACAGAGGGGAATAAGCGTATACCTATACGTAAATGTATGCGAAAGATGAGCGGCAAGAGGGGAGCCAAATCGGGCCCAATCTTTTCTAGGCACGAGTCCACGCGATCTGGTATAGGATGTAAATTTCTTACCTGCAGCGGGTCAGTGTATAGTAACGCATGATTAATCTCGATTTAAGGACGTTCTCTAACTGCAGAGGTGCTCATCTCGGGTTTAAATTAAAAAATGATGTTTTAAGATATTATAT
>UELX01004805.1:0-16153 GCA_900480035.1 Eupelmus urozonus | reverse complement strand
ATAATTACATATCGGAGGGCAACTATCTCGTCGTTTGTAGTAATTTAATTTTTATCGTTTGTTATAAGCAAAATAGTAGATTTTTCGTCTGCTAAATTTGGCGCGAAATTTGAATTTCAAAATTGAGTATCGGACCCCGTTAATTTTTTGTTACATCGAAGTTGCTTCTTCAAAGCCTATCAGTAATTTTATCTTTGCGCATTGCAAGCGCTATCAATTGTCTCAATTGTCTTTTTTCTATTAGTACATAAGCTGTCATGATCGATTATACATATATACGGAGGACAATTTTGAAATTTAATACTTTGACTAATTAATCGTTATATGTACAGATTAACTTAACTGATCTATCCCAGAAAGCCTCTTTTTTATTTTACAAAAAGGAATGCTGTTTATATCCGTAATATTATTGATAACTAAGTAATAATAAAGAAAAGTATTGGAAAAAAATATGTTTAAAAATTGGTGCTTATCTTTATGTAGTTTAATTTGTATTAGTTGTATTATGTATTAGTTTAATTTTCTTTTTTTCAACATACCTACCTTGATAAAAGAAATACATTATGTATTTAAAAATTAAAAATTGTTATTAAATCGTTAAGTAAATTTAAACTTTTAAGTTATTAAAATGTGAAACACGACCTCAGAAATCATGATGCATGTCAAGTTATAGAAAAAATTGTCTAAAAAATTATTTTTTATACAAATTTACATTTATTTTTTCTTTTCTTTTAGCTTCTGATTCTATAAAGGCAAAAAAAAAAATATTGAATCTAAAATTTTGATTTTTATTTAACAATAATTTAAGTAGTAAATTAAACTATTAATTATGTAGAAATACAAATTAGAAGATTACCTTTAAAAAAATGTATAATAAGCAATTATACTTTGCAATTTTTATCAATCCGTAATTTGATATTTTAATTGTAAACCTACAATAATTATGATTCTAAAAATACGTAATAGTTTAATTCATACTTGTCGAAATATCTTTTGTTGAAAAAAAAAAAATCATTTTAAATAAAAAGCTATGTATTACTTGATACGTGCCATAGAGTACATTGTGCATGGTATCTAATCCAACATTACGTGTCACATAAAAATTTTTCACTTTATGGGAAACAGATCTTTCTTTAATTCCTGATATGTTACTACGTGCAAAAAGAGATTCACGATTTTATTAAGTAGATGTGAAAGGGTTGAGAGATAACGTTACGGAATATTTTACGGGAATCCAAACATGTCATAAGCATGAATTAGATCAGGTTGGAACAATTTTCTTCTAAAGATTTTATCTTTTACAAAAAGTATCAAAATCCGATCTTATCGACATGGACTTTTTTTTTAAAACATAATATATATAGAGACAATTTTTTGTAACTGTTCTACTTTGCTTCGCTCGAGCGTAAATGTCCTCACGAGACTGAAATCACTCTCTCGTATTAGTCTATTGAAATGTACTATTATTTTAAATACAATATTGCAGGATCAACATTCTCTATAGTCTAAAATTTTAATTAATTACATTTTAAAAAATATTCTTGTAAACTTGAATAAAATAGCTGCAACTTCCTATTATAAATAAAATCATTAGTTAAAATCATAAAATATAGTATAAAAATATCCATTAAACTTGTTATTATTTAATAAGATAAATAAGTGTTAATATTAAAAAGAAAAGTAGAAAAAATAATTTTATTTCTGGAATAATTAGACGGAATTCAAAGTAAAACAATTTTTGACTTTTTTGAAATATTCGAGCGTTGCTGATTAACCTGTACTACCAATGATCGTATAAATTAATAATAAATTAAAAATAAACTATCATATTAGCAATATGAAGATATAATAGAATACTTATGTATAACATCTTAAACTTGTTTTTATATTAGGCAATTATTTCTTTACAGAAAGTAAAAAAATGCAGTTATCGCACCAAAATTTTTTTATGATTGACTTATTGTTTATTGCAATTGTACTAAGTTTTTTGATATTCTTAAAGCTTTTTTATCTCAAACAATTTATTTGTAAACATTCAATATGTATAAAAATACGAACACATGCAAAGGGTAATGATGCAGAGAAGGAAAGTAATTGAAAGTATTTTTGGTAATCACAAGTAATCCCGTTTTATTATTTAAAAATAACTGATGACTCGATACAACACTCTGAAAATATATTAACTACGAAATAGTTTATATTTCGTACACAAACTTGACAAAACGAATTGCTACATGTAAAAAATATAAGTGCACGGTGTACCGATCAACCGTTAATGTGTCCTTGATCCAATAAACTTTAGTGAAATGCATCAATAAAAACTATAATGATTACAATTAACTTATTACGATTTTATTATCGACGCTCTTTACAATTGCGCAAAAACTTACACAGTTATCGCGACTTATCTTACAGCCGTGGTACATTCATCAATTAACTCCACAGGTAATCGCTGATTTCTTAAGAACTAAACGCATTACTTTTTTTATCAACTTTTCGTTACAAAATGTAATTTTTTTTTTTATTTACAGAATATGGTCAATTGCATTTTGGTATCGTGCTGCTTCGCTTCGAGAGTCTTCATCGTTGTCTTTATTTAAAAGAAAAAGATAATCTTAAAATTCAAAGACAGTGATGGGATCAATCAAAGATTCTTAAGCTATTGAATTGATTATAGAATAAAATTACAATAAAATTGGAATTATCGGCAAGCCTTACTGTTAAAAATTATATTTACATTATTAGACAATAAATGCTGAACTTAAAAACATCGATCAGTCATACTTAAGAAGTGTGAACCAACAAACGTTCATCAGATCCGCATTTTTCTTATTGTTACAGCAAACGCAACTTTGACAATGTCCTTTCCAATAAAAAAGACATGCTTTAAAAAATTATCAATCACACCTTTCTTCGCATCGAATGCAAAACAAGTTTTAGTTCTATAAACGGGATCTTTTTCATTAAAATAGTTTTTAATTTTTTTTTTTAATAAATAAAATAATAATTAAAAATTGCTTTGAATTCATAACACGCATTAAAAGTACTCGTAATTGATCCTCATATAAGGCACAGACTTTGTTCCGTCATAAAAATGGATTCAAAACGATTTCATGTTTAAATCTAATATCTCTGCAACGTCACATAATTAATATTTAACAAGTTTAGCTTTGTCATAGCCAATGAAAAAGAATTTTCATTGATCTATTCATACAATTTAAAAACGAAAGTCATTGTAGAGCTCATGCAAAATTTTTTTTGTACATATATAGAGTCGATAACCTAACTTAATGTATCAATGCTTATAGAAACCTAGCATCGAATGAAATAATATTTGTAGTATGTACAAAAGGGAAAAAAATGTAGAGATAGATAATAGCTTAATACTAAGGTACTTCTTAACAAACAAAAGAGAACTGGCCTCGGCCCAACTCCGAACTCGAAGCTCATCGAGATTCGCGAGATTTCTAAAAGAATAATGAATAAAATCGCGTGACCATTATTATTAAGTCGTGAAAGTCATATATCGGCTATGAAACCGAAATTCATAATGCGAATTATTGTGCACTGTTTCCGCTTTACGAACTTACACGTATAAATTATATATGTATATCGAAAGTATTATCGGCAAGATTCATTTTTCTTCGTCTTATCGATAACTTCGGCTTCCACGAGGATTGTTCAATTTTTACGATACTCGTAATATGAAAGACTATTTAAGGCATCATTGTTTCTTCGTTTTATCATTAAAATTGTTAGTAGAATTACAATAGCAATTTGCAAACATTTTCTTTTCACCGCAAGCTTATTAAAATATCAGTTAAAATATTAGCATGTACTCGAATTCGATTATGATAACAAGTATTTAACCCTTAATTCCATTTTCTAATAAATGCAAACTATATATTTTTAATGGTAGATCAATATTCTCGCATCTTAGACGCCTTTTAACAAAGCGCAGTAAAATACAGCCGAAAAGTGAAAACCAGTTATTGCGAAACATGAATAATTATATTTTTAAAACTACTCTCGGAAAACGATTTCTCAAGCACCGTATAGCCAACTGTCGGAGTTTTCTCTGATCGCTAGAGTTACGATGCAATTAAAAAAATAATTCTTTCCTTTCAGCGTTAGCGTAATATCTTCAAAAAATTTAACAAACACTGAAATTTCCCTGGTCAAACTAGTCCGAAACTACTTAAAGGCTCCTAACTCATCTCAACCTCCCGAGCTCTCGAACAAAAGTACGCCGACGCGCGGTCAAAACCGTCGCGCGCAATCGCACATCATCACAAATAGTTTTCCAAAATTTTAAACAATCAAGAGCAGCTCGACTCTACGAGGATATCGAGACGACGGTGGGCCGGTCGATGTTGTCCATGAGGAGCTTGCCGCTCGGTCCTGGCGACGAGTTGCTCAGGCTGACGATGTGCGGCGACGAGGCGGCGATCTGGTGTTGCTGCTGTTGCTGGTGGTCCGGTGAGTGGCCGGCCGATACCAGGACGGGCGAGCGGGTGGCGCACGGAGGCGATGGGCATTCTACCTTGGGCGAGTGATGGCTGTCCATCGGGTGGTTCTGCTGCTGCTGTTGCTGCTGCTGCTGCTGCGCCTGTTGCTGGAAGATAGAGTCGTAGTAGATGTTCTCCGGCCGATAGACCCTGGACTGAGGTTGGCCGGCGTACAGGTTCGGGGCGTAGGTGGTTTGAGTGACGCCGGCGTGGCTCGAGCGCAGATCGTTGTGGTAATCTGGAAATGCGGATGTTACGAGTTAGCGTGCTGAATTGTTAAACAAATAATTGTTTGTTTTGGTAATGGGCTCAAGCAGAATATTTAAATTGGCGCGCAACCAAGGGGTTTCCTTTAGAAATTTTAGGGTAAAAAAGCTGGATTTTGCTGGTCCCTGTTAAGTGATTATATTTTATTATACAGGTTGATTTATAGTCTACACGATAAAATACCATGATTTGACAGGAATCAAAATCTAACTCTTTTACTGTAAAATAAAAACAGGAGCTATAAAGATCACATGTCGTACCGCTCCGACCAAAAACTTAAATATAAATTGAAATTATATTTTTAATTATGTGTAAAGCTTCATTAAACTTCGATAAATTTACTATAATTTACTGTAATTTCATTAATTAAAAAATAAACTATTTTTATCCTCTCATTGAAAAAAGTAAGCTTCTAGATACTCACCGAGCTCAATCTTCATCGTATTATTGTTATTGCTGATATTATTATTATTGTTGTTGTTCAGCGGAAGGGGACAAGGACCACTTATGGGCGTGTCGCTGACTTTAACATTCTTAGGCTTGCGTTTGCGCGTCTGTATCGCTTCCTTCTTCATCGAAGGTGGCCTGTTAATTCGATGAAGCTTGTAGTAGAGGCCACAGGCGTTGCAGACGGCGTCGCCGTGCTCATTGCGACGCCACAGCGACGTCGTCGTCGTGTGGCAGTTGCTGCAGGACAGGCCGGCTCGCTTGGTTGCCGACTGTGTAGGCGGGAACAGAGAAAAATTTATGCTTTATTGAACTGGTTGGATGGTTTTGGTTTTTTTTTTTATTTATGTGAAAGAGAGGATTTTTGAGGCATATCATCGATGCAACAATAGAAGTAGTTATTAGTTCAGGTAATAACAAAGTAAATTTACTTTAATTACTTAAATAATTTTAAAAGGAAATTATTTGTGTAATCATTCTCTACTGATTTATTTGAGTGATATTTATTATGAAATGTTTTATAAATTCAAATAGTTGCATCTCTGATGTAGTGTACTTATTGGCAGAAAAATAGTAGCATTTTAAACATGAAATCTTCAGAAAAATCTGTTTTACTCTAAATCTTTTTTAATTCATAGGGATCAATAATGTGCATTAACTTCGATCTAATTAATAGACAGCAATAAACAATAATATGCTTTTAATAAATTTAATTTAATTTCAAAAATTATAAAAACTATAATGTATGTAAGTTTTGAAAAAATTAATCTAATAAAATGTTGAGTCAAAATATTATTACTTAACAAATCAATCGATATAAAATAAAAAAATAATAAACAATACAGAATTTGTCAATCTTTTATCTATTGCAATTACCAATTTTGTGCCAAATACCTCAAAAATAATGGAAAGATCTACCAGAAGGGAAGCAGAGCCACTCTCAATCCTGAGGTCACGCTACCTGCCTGGAAAACTCATACGAATAACATGAATTATAATATTTTTTTTATATCATCTTCACTGTACAAATATAAATTTGAGTCCTAGGCTGGGGGCGTGACTTCAGGAGGAGTTTTTTTGTTTTGTATGAGCATATACCATGGGTATAGTGGCACCTCAAGCTACGTATAACAAAATGATAAATTGTAAAACTAACGCGATCGATATGTTTGCAAAATCACTAATTTGAATACGTTTCAAAGCAGAAAAATGACAATTTATGAAATGCTTGTAATTGATAAAATGATCATGTTAATGATAAATGATGATATTTTGGTAAAACTTTTTATATGATATCGAACTTATGATATGGAAAATAATAAGAGAAAAAAAATCAAAAATATTTATAATTGTTATATTTAACTACGACAACTCTAAATAAAAAAATACTGTAACTTCTAATGCTTATCATAGCAAAAACAGCTTTTTTGTGTGAAAAATGTGCATTATTCATAAACCAAACAAAGCTTAAGTAAAGAGATTAAATAATGGAAACAGTTAATCAAGTTATAAATTTTTAAACAAATATTTCATAAATAATGGATAAAAGTATAAGAAAAAAAAATTATATAATTTTATTAGAATAAAAAATAAAAAGAAATCATACAAGATAATATTACAAACTACAAACTACTTAAAAAAAAAAAGAAAGAGATTAAATGAAAAAATGAAAAGTGTCAATTAGCACAGTAAAAATACAGATAACGAGATGATACTTAGAACAAGAGAGAAATAAAGTAACGAGCAAAGAAACGATGCACAGAGAATAAAAGAGATAGATTTAATGTCGGAGAGATAGAGGCAGGATTAACGGGGGAGACGGGGGTGACACCTACCAAACGACTCCTCGATTTCTCTTGCTCGGGGGTGCGAAGGTTGCCACTATACCCACAGAAGCCTTTGTAGTATTCGCCCTGGTCCGCCACTGAAACAGACATGAGGCCAAAAGTTAGGGCTCGTTATTCGTAACAACTTGTCTCTCTCGACAATTAATTTCTTTTTTTTTTTTTTTTTCTCTACTAAAGCAAATGTTTAAGCCCTCGTAGGGGTCGTGCGATCCTTGCGTGTGCGAATTTCGTGTGTACGTGTGCGGTCATTGGATTTTTATTTTATATAGCAATATCGGCCAAGGGCGAATATCCACAGAGGCTCCTGGTTGCCTTTACAGAGGCGGTGTCTGGGCGAGCGTCGGGTTGCCTGCTGACAGGCGGCGCTCGACTTTTTCTTTCTTTCTTACGAATTTTTAGTTACATAATTCTTTTTTTGCGAAAACGACATTCTGTTCTTTAATTATTTATTCGCGCTGCGAGTCTAACTATTGTTACGTGAACGTAGGACAGTACAAAACATGTAAGTAGCATGAAACAATTACACAATTTTATTAACTGTATGCAACTTTTAAAACAAGTATTGACTTTAAAAAATAGTTTAATTCTTCTCTAGCAATAATATTGATACTAACAAAAAATATAAACTGTAAAACCGTCAATAGAAACGAATATAAGCGTCATTTTCGCAAACAATAATTAAACAATAAAAAAAAGGTAGCTCTGCTTTTTCTGTTCATTATTTTTTTTTCTCTTTTTTTTTACCAGGACTGGATGATCGCTCCTCGCTTACCATGCGCTTGGATTGCTTAACCAATGGCCGATTCATGCCGTTCATCTTGTGGTAAAGGCCGCAGGCGTTGCAGAGGTAATGGCCAGTGCCGTCCCGTCGCCAGAGCGGAGTGGATACCGCCCCGCAATTCACGCACTCACGACCCTCCGTAAAGTACTCAGCTTCGATGTTGTGCACTATTTTTTTTTTTTTTTTTCATTTGTTTATGTTTTGTTCTATGGTTTTTCTATTGTTTGTTCAGCGATATTTTATGTCGTAGCTTATGGCAGTGCGATTGGCATCTTATTACTCGTTTATTATTCAACAACAACTTTTTATACTTTTCTATAATTTTTATCTTGAATACATAAAAAATATTTTGGCATATTTTTGCGAGCGACATTTGTACCGAAATAATCTTGGTAACATATTGCTATAATATTTCTACAATATTCCTGCAACATGCATGTGAGAACAATATTTCTTCAATATTCTTGTGTATCATTTCTGCAAATGTTCCATTTTTGGATACTTACTAATTTCTCTACTACTTTGTTACACATAACAGAACTATTCCAGCAATATTACCGCTTAAAATGCGGTGAGCCTAGAATAATCTCATTACCTCCCAATAATATATCATCGCCACACCGACAATTAACATTACCATCAGCAATCACATCCCAAAATCCCAAAATCCAGCCGAAAAAACATTCCTTCAACAAGCCAACCAACAACTCGCCGCTCTGCGCCAAAATAGTTGCCCAGAGTAATTTGAATGCGACAAACGGCACTGTAAGTTCCGCGCGGGCGCCGCTTATGTAGAGTCGCACGCGGCGATATCGCGCGAGCGGTGGCCCCTTTTTCCACGTGCGCCGTGTACTCATACGCTCGCTCTGCCTCTAAACAATTGTCCGGATACCCGCAGTCGTTTTTTTTTTATTACAGCGATAAAGGAAAAAAATATGTGCGCACGCCGAGACGTGAATATGCATTTGGCCGTCGTCTTCGGCGCGGAAAAGAGCGGAGCGTTCGCGCGAACGTTTAAATATTTTTGCGGTGAACGTGGGAATTGGTGGGTTGGGGAAGTGATTTGGATTGCAGGAGAATGGATTGGTATTAATGGTTTTAGGGTTAATTTGTTGTTATGTTTTTATGTGCACTGAATGTTAGGGGAATCATTTGTAATGGCTCGAACGGTTAGATGATAAATTATTTTTTCTTCATACATTAAATTGCAAAAAAACATTATTCCCGACCATGCACTAGAGAAACGAATAATCATCATCTTTAAAAAATAACAGTATTCGCCCGTACGCTCCGCACTCCACTTAGTATTTTTCCACCGAGAAATTTCCTCGAGCGATCGTGACGCGCGCGTTCCTTCGAAAAACTTAACGATTGCCGCGCTAAACTGTTTTTGATGATTTTTTAACAGCGAGCCTCCTCTCGCCACGATTCCATCAAACTTAAAAAAAAAAAAGGAAAAAAAAATCCTTACTCCGCGCCTCAACTCTCTCAACTATTTTCCTTCCTCGTAAACAATTAAAGCATCCACCGCAGTCACAAAAATCAATTATACACTCTCTTATCAGCGGCAGGCCGCGCAATTATAAATATAAGCGCGCACGGAGAGCTCAAGACGGAAGAGAACGCACTAGGCGGAAAAAGGCCGCAGGGGGGAGGGGCGGGGGGGAGGAAGAGGACATGGGCCGCGCGTTATCGGCCGCGCCGGAAGTCCCCGGCGCAGGCGATAAGAGGCTCCTTCCCCCCCGTCGCTCGGTGTATATATACCCTTTTCTAAGGCAATTATAGGCTTGCGCGCGTGTACACGAGCGATGGGCTACTTTCGAGGATGCGCGCGTGCGAGCTTGCGCTATATGTGGATGCGCGTGCGAGGCATGCTTAGCGGATGGTTTTGTTGTGAATGTCGGTACTTGAGATGCGAGACGTGCTTGGGAGTATAGTAGGGTTAAGGTTTTTTGGTTGGAGAGGTATGTAACTTTTGATCACTACTGTTCTATTATGAACAATGTATAAAAAAGATGAATAATTTTTGCAGGATAGCAAAATCAAGCCTATACAGTAACCGTGGAAGCTGCGCTCTCGACGCATAAGATCAGCTCTCGGTTCACCGGGCACTGCTCTTTGTAAAGGCGCAGCATTAGCTGAAATTATAGATGGACGAGCTCTCGCGCGCATTCGGTAATTGAATCAAGAAACTTCCAGCGACTCCTTCCTCTTCTCCTTGCGCTCAAACTCTCATGTTACCCGGCGGCTCCTCGGGTTTATGCAGCGCATAGGTCGCACGGGGGACGTTGTACCTCCCATATATATATATATGCGCACATTGTTTCCCGGGGCGTATATTGGCAGCTTACCGAGTACTAGGGGGAGGCGATCGGATAGAGTTCGCGAGAAGGGCGACGCCAGCCAGTCGCGAGTATGTGGAGGTGTATTATCGGCCCTATAAGGTTGGGTTACCGGCGACGCCAGGGCGGCGTCGGAGATGTGTGTATATGATGGAATGCTCCGATGTGTGTTCTTTGGGAATGCGAAGTTTTGTTGTGGTATGCGGTTTAGGTATTTTTTTATGTTTGTTCTTGAACTCTTCAAATTTGCGTTATTTCATTAATCGAGCGATAAGTTTATTCAATTGCAGGAATTTATGGATGCGATATTTTTTCAGGATGATCCAACACGCGGCGCTTGTCCCATAAAGTATTCAGACTCTCGATAAATTCGCAGCCTCAATGGCGTGCCGAACCTGCATACTCAGAGCAGCTCTCGATACGCGCTTATGGATAGGTGGCGGCGCGAAAGTAAAGTGCAACGATAACAGCTCGCTTTGTATCCAGCTGAGAATAGCAGCGGATACAGGTCAATAAGGAAATAATAGCAGTGTACGTTATACCGAGGCTAGACCTGCAGTTTTATTACCACGAAAGAAAACAAGAAAGTAAAGCAGTTGAAATAGCGTAGAATGAATCTCGGTATGTCGGAATGAGCAAACTGTACTGCTACTTAATAGCCGGCTGAAATCCACTCGACTTGATAGTACGTAATTGGTGTACTTTACGCGTCTCCGCGGCAGTCTAATCACTCCTCGCAATGTAGGCTTCTTACGACACTCGCAACTTTACTGTAACTGCGAACAGCGAACTTTTACGTCAAAACGTGGGCGTATTCAAATAGAAAAATTACCGTGTTCGGGCAATATTAGACTTCATTCGATAATGTAAACAATCGACAGATCATCTAATAATAAACCATACGAATACTCACCACCATCCGATCACCAAAAAAATTTACAACGCCCACCAGACCGACAAAAAACAGCGCCGCCAATCCTTACGTTAATAAATTCCCCTGCCGCCAAAAATAAAAAACCAAACGCACTCCCGAATATATTTAACCCCGCCACGTGCTCTACTACGTACACATAACTACTCAGGATGATGCACGACATGCATCCGCGAAGAGAGCAGCTCAGCGTCATCATCATCTTCTTCGCGTTCTGGCGCGTGAGCCTTTGTAAAACGGGCCGACACTCGAACAGTGCAGTTGGAGGCTTGAAGAGAAAAGAGCCTCGGCTTTTTCGAGACGAGAGCGCGGCTCTGGAGCTCGCGGGTTTCTTAAGGGCCCACTTCAGTGAAAGCGTGGTTTTTTCGGGTGGATGAAACGGGCGCGTCCTTTGAGGTGTGCTGGTTGCTTGGTTTGTTTGGGTTATAGCGGGTTTGCGCGGAGAAGTGATGTTTTTTATTGGGGAGTGAGGGTTTGGTTTGATTTTTACTGTATTAATTTGAATTTAATAGTTATGTGTTTCAGGGGGAGATGGTTTTAAAAGTGGCGACGCAACAATGTTTTAATAACGTATACGGAAACATTTTATTTAAAAATTATTATTTTCAAGCTCGCGTAGGCCGGCGAAGCAATTAAAAATTATCGGCCGTCCTTGACGTTTGACACGTCGCGAGTTCCCGAGAAATTCGGGTAAATTCCTCTCCCCTTTATTTACGCATCAAACGCGCCACCAACATTTTAACCTCTGATCTCGATAATTTCTCTTTTCTCTCTCTCTCTCTCTCTTTCTCTTCCCTCGCAAGTCAACCGCATTATTTTTTTCTCTCCTCTCTCGAATATACCCCAACTATCCATTACATAAACACCAAATAAAAAAAAAGCATCGTACCAAGGCCTCCCGGATCGCCTTAAGCTTTCGCTCAACCAGCTCTCTCGCCTGATTAAAAAAAAAAAGCGGATCCGCGTACAACAAATGACAACAATAATTTCGAAGACATGTCGACATACGCACACACTCGCACGATTTACGAGCTGGCTTATCAGCCGGCCGGGCTCGATTATCAGCGCTCTGGACCGGCCTAATTATAGAAAGCTTTTTCTCCTTGCTCTCGCAAAAATAAAGCGAGAATCCGCGCAGATAAGCCGAGAAGTCAGGCGCTTAAAGCTTCAAGTGGCTCGACGTCGTCGAAAGTTCGCGCCCCATTGAGGCTCGCTTATCGGAGGCTTCACGCTCTGCTTCGGTTTTGGACGGACTGAAATTTGAATTTCGCGAAAGTTGGCTCGCTTATCGCGGAGCGGTCTCGATGTGTGCTTTGAAAATTAGTGAAAATATCTAGACCGTGCGCGCGAGCGCAGTGTATATCTGCGGTTAATTATCTTTGCTTCGTTAACGAAAATTTATCGCTTGACATAATAGTATTAACCGGCGCTTTCGTAACTCTGCGATCTTACATCACGAGATCGTTGAAAAGCTTGGAAATTTAGTCGATAGGCGAGAGCTGGTGTAGTAAGAAGTTTGGGATATTGAATTTCGAGGATTAATATCGTTTGAAATTATTCGTTTTGGAATTATTATAAATGTGAATTACGGCGCGCGGCTGCTTAGCTGCCTGGCGCTGTCGTCATCTTATTACCTTTTAAACACATTTTAATGGGTCTTTTATAATTACGCGGCTTAATTAGCAAGGTACTTTACCATAATTACGGGGAATTAAGTTACGTAACCGTATAAATGATCTTTTCCCATAAACATCGAACCAAATCGTACAAAATTTCCTTCGACATCTTACAAAACAAACAAGCCGATGACAATTTCAAAAAATAATAACAATCTTAACAGCCGACAATTCTCGTACTTCCCAGCGCACCAGAACAACAAACTTCCCCGATCAGCAAACCGTAAAAACACAAACAAAAGTAAAAACCATCGCCGGTATTCCCTTATACTATAAAACCCACAAAATCAATCAAATTCACTCCTCATTGCCAACCTCATCGAGATACCAACTCCTCGTGCCAATCTCGCTCCAGACTTCGTCTCTTCGCGACTTGGCGTCTCGGAAAATCCTTTCCTCGTCTGCATAGACGCACATTCTCGCGTTCTATCGTGCATCCGCGATTAGATAGCCGGTTAATGCTCGAGCGTAGGTGGGTGTATACTAAGCGCCGAGTGAAGCGGCCTTGCGCTCCGAATTTATCAAAGCGAGCTCGGCTGCTGCGCGGCACCCGGGGATAGATTCCGCGCGTATCGGCCTGTATAGGATGATTGTAAGCCGCGGCTTGATTACACCTATATACGCTTGTGGATGCGGCTAGGTCAGGGCTGGAGTGGATTGATACGCTGGTGTGGACTGAAGGTTAATTGTCGAAATGTTGTGGGATGAGTCGTTTGTTAATGCATTGATTTTCGCAGTATGTGGATTTATAGACTTAATCTTGGAGCAAATTTCTGAATAAAACAAAATTGAGCTGAATAATATAATATTCGGAACGAGTAGTTTTTTTCGTTACTTTTCAAAGCGATCGAAAAAAATTGTTTACCATTCCCTCTGATTTACGTCACTAATTAACTCAGATCCACTCCGCGCGACGTCGCTTCCAGCAAACGCGCCGCGATCTCCAGAGAAAAAATACAGAGCGCCGCTCGCCGATGTAGAAATAACTCATCGATTCCACGAGAAAGAGACAGCGTCACAATGCAATGAAACGGCCGTCTTATCTCTCCAGTCTCCGTGTATACACATACACGCGCTTTATTAAGTCTTGAAAGATAGCCGGCCACACAGCCGCGGTAGCCGGAGAGTCGTCACTGACCCATGGCGCTGCGCGCGAGATAAGTCCATGGACTTCGGGCGGCCGGCGATAACAGCCGGAGAGATCCGTGTGTATATGTACGTCGCGCGCGTGATTTTCCTGATTGTATACTGGCAGAGCGAGTAGCTGCAGCATCGCGGCTCTGATGATTTATGCTCGGTCACTTTTTGGACAGAAAATTTATGGAGCTTTTTTTTACGGGATTGTTATCGGCGTGTGTTTTTGTCGCTTTGCGTTAGGAGTTGGATTGATTATTTTTGGGTTTTAAAATTTTGTGGGTAGTTTTAACGAAAACATCGATCGATACGAATTGAAAATAGTTCATCTATCGTTGCACTAACCGAACCGAGAGAGCCAGCTTACGAAAAAT
Organism: Eupelmus urozonus; assembly: GCA_900480035.1. Lineage (NCBI taxonomy): Eukaryota > Metazoa > Arthropoda > Insecta > Hymenoptera > Eupelmidae > Eupelmus > Eupelmus urozonus. The sequence continues at coordinate 1,846 of UELX01004805.1, read as the reverse complement.
CGCGCCTCGTTCATCTCGCTCCGATCTCCGCCGATGTTCTCACGAGACTGCGTGAGTCCCAGCCTCAGCCGATGAAAAATGCGCGACAGCGTGAAAAGCGGACAATATTTTGGTCAAAACTGAGCTCTCGTTCCCCCGAGGATTTCGTCACTCTCCCTCTTTTTCTCTCTCCTAGGCCGCCCAGGGACAGAGTCGCCCGTAACTTGACGCCCCCGCGTGTGTCTCTCGTCTCTCGCTGCTCTTTCCGGCGCTCGGAGCCCGGAAAATTTGTCAGGCCACCCCAATTGCGACGAATCCTTTTTCTCTCGCGCGATATTTTACGAGCCATCCGACACTAGAGGAGAACGTTTATACACAGTATTTTTCTGGATAACATTGTTAATATCGAGGAGTTTAACGAGGCTGGAGCGAGCGGTTTACGCGGTTTTTCGGTAAAAAGTGGGGTCGCTTTTTTGTGGAAGCCATTAAAAAGCGATAATCGCCTTTCGAATGACGATACAATGTTGCGCTCGGGTTTGTTCTGAGGCAACAAAGTCGACGGACTGTGACGGGAATTTTTTTTTAAGTGGTCGTTAAAAGCTTGTGTGGAGTCGTATTTTATAAGAGTACTGGGGGGGAATATTGTCAGATTTATTTTTAGGCTGCGCAACTTCGCTCGATGACCGTAACTGAAGTGAAAACGAATCGCGCTTCATTTGAAAGCTATATACTTCTTCAAAACGGAATACTACTTCTGTGAAGCTCGATTTACGTTCGACGATCCGGCAGCAAAACATTTAAAAGCACGAAGTAAAAAAAACAAATTCTATTACAACGCAAAACTACTCATCTCTTCTGTATTCAATACCGCAACCAAAATCCGAGCCGCACGCGCAGGGCTCTTTCAGCGTCTGTTTTACGGCTCGGCTCTGGCGGGCGGCGGTGCGCACGCCCACCGATCGTTTGACAGTTTCCACGAGGCCGAGTTGAGAGAAAGCACGCGTCTGTTTTGAACCTGCGCCAGGCGAAGCTGCCTGCTTTTTTCGAGGAGGCGCAACAGGCGGGATAAAAAAGTCGAACGTTTTTTTTTTTATGCATTCTTGCTTTCTTTGTTTTAATAAAGTTGGGAGGTTTTGTTGGTTGATCGAGGGGTTAGACTTTGGTTTTGCGAAATGTTTTCAGCGATAACGCGAGTATTTTCTTGAAAATGTTTGTTATAATAAATTTTTTTGAAATACTTTTGATTGTTGTTGAAATAAACGTGATGCGATGCCAATCGTACGTATTTGCGCGAGACAACAATGCGAATGGCACGAAAAGCGCAATTTTTTATCTGCGGCACGTGAAAATATTCGCATTCATGAACAAACAGCGATGATTTTTCTGAACGACCGTTTACAGCTTATCTGTTTTTTTCTCTGAATTATTGTTTATTCAGAGAAATTTTATAGCTTTCTTTCTTTTGAAGCATCTTTGTGAATTTTACGAATAATTGAAAGAATTGAATTCAGCGTTTTAAGAAGAATGGTCTTATAAAATGTTTTCTTTTATTAAATTTTATTATAAAAAAATGTTGACTTTTTTTACTGTCATTCAGAAACAATCATCTCATTAAACAATTTTTATTATATATAATTACAAAACTCTTTTAAAATGCAGCAGATTTTTATAATTTTTATATATAGATAAATGTACTCTAATTTTAAAACTATTTAAATTATATTTTTTTATTTGAAAAAATCTAAAATAATCACAATAAAAATCTGTTGCATCAATATTCTTATAAAATATTTATCGTTTAGGAAAAATTTTCTTTTTTTTGTGAAACATATGTTTCTAAATCAACAAACTATAAATAACTTATTTG
>UELX01004804.1:0-16155 GCA_900480035.1 Eupelmus urozonus | reverse complement strand
GAGAGAGAGAGAGAGAGAGAGAGAGAGAGAGAGAGAGAGAGAGAGAAGGAAAGAGGTACGGAGGATGCCAAAGGATGAAGAGGACGCCTGGGCTCTGAAGAGTCTGCGGTATTTTAATATCTGACATTCCTGGAACGACCAATCATCCGTGCGCGATGGCTTGGCTCTCTAGCCTAGACGCGCGCGTGCAAGCTCGCACACACATATACACATACACATGTGCAAGGCGACGACGGCGCCCATTACTATTCGGTAGCACCGCAAACTACTGCCTCCTTACTTTGACCGAGCTTCATCCTATTTAGAAGCTCTGCCAAGCAGATGCTGTATTGTTATTTGTTTTTTCTTGGAGGAAGTTTTGTCGTTTAATCATGGTTATAGGCACGTTTTTATAAAACAGAGACTCGATCAAAATAACCTAGAAATGATGTTGTTTTATTCCTTAAACATCTTATACCTTAAAGTTGGCATACTTTTATAAAAACTTTAAAGTAAATATTTTTAGATATTTTTTTTTTCGAGAAAAATGAGTAAAATCTTTAAAAATATCATAATATATCATTTAACAATGAAAAAATTATTATATCTTTATTATAATTAAATTTATCATCTTCTTCAATAAAATTAAAAATCCTTTTCATTTTAACATCTGCTTCACTATTTCTTTTACCTATTTTAATATATATTTTTATGGATAACAATAGCTTAATACAAAGTTAATAATATAAAAAATATATTCCATCATATTTTAAAGCATAAAATTTATATATTATTCTTTTTTAATACTCTCTATAGAAGAAAATAAATGTTGTAATGCTAACTTTGATAACTTAAAGACAGGAAAGTAAAAAGTGTTTGTAAACTTGTTGTCTCGCAGTTTGGGTTCCAAGACTGTACTTCGAAAAGAAACTTCGCTCTCACTTTGTATCTATAGTACTCATCTACTGTATTGGATTTCTTCGTGTATACAGTATAAAGTACGTGCAGCTGTTTTTCTTAATTTCTCTCAAATTCGGCAATTATCTCTTTTTGTATGTTCTCAGAATAAGAAGTACAACACGTTTATGATGTTGGATTAAGCTGTTTTTTTTTTATTTTTCCTCTTGTGTCTTACATCTTGTCAGCTGGTCTTTACTGTATCACTGTTTGAAAGCTCATCAATTATATTTATGAAAATCCAACTTAAGTATCAGCTTAAAAAAATTTTAAAGCGATAATTTACAACATTATTTTTGATTTTTAAATGATAATAGAAATATTAAATACACAATCACTCATACTAATGCTCCCCATTAACAACATCTCCATAGCAAACAAGCAGCCCTACATAAAATTTCCGTGAAATCAATACACCGTTCTTAATTCATTCTACGTATCAAATTACAACGGCGCAAGTCACCGGCCATATCAAAAGAAACAATAATAGATCCCGCTGCGACATTGCCCCCCGCAGTCCGAAAGCAATATTCGACGTATCGGGAAGCCAGAACAAAAAAGTTCCACCTTCATTTGTTTACCAGCACGCGCCCTAATAAGGCTCGCTTGCAAAGGCATTAATAAACCGCAACGCGCGCGCGTCTGTCTGCAGTTTCGGTTTCTCCCTCTCTCGGTCGCGGTCGCAAGATTCATTTATCAAATACGACAAGGCTCACCAAACGATTACTCTCCGTCTTGGACACGAGCTACAAGGTCCTACGGTGGTATACGAGCGAGAGTTCGCTCGCCTAGCCCAGAGAGTAGTTTCTCCCCGAGCTGAAAACCGCGGGCTGAAGTTCGACTGACGTCAGGCGCCTTTCGTTCCCTTCTTCTTCGGCCTGCACGAGAGAGTAAGAGAGAAAGAGAGCTTTGTAAACGCACAGGCTCGTATTTTGCCTGCGCGCTTATTTTACCGCGCCGCGGGACTTGTTGTTTCTTGGCGGAGTAGGCAAAACAGAGCGCGGCTGCAGCCGAGCTCGTGCGCTTGGACGCGTTTCGAGTAACATAGACTTTTAGCGTTTCTTGTCTCTCTTTCTCTTGCGCTCCTGGCTTTCTCGAGCTCTCGCTCTGCACTTGAGCTAGAATTTATACGCTTCCGCGCGTGCCTCGCTGATTTTTTCTCTCTCCCTTTAAACGTGACGTTGCTGACGTTTTTTGTTTTGGCTTCTTAAGGAAAAAGTGCTTTCTTTCGAGCCTCGCGGTTTTTTTTTAAACTACGTTCTTTTTTAGGTTTGAAAGAATGTTTTTTGAAAAAATTTTTGTTGCGCGAATAAAATGCGAAGCAAAAGTTTGCACCAGATTTTAAATGGTCATTTAAAAATTTAAATAAGATTGAAAAAACTTCAACCGTTTAATGAGTGTGTACTTTATTTTGACTTTTCGTAATGAATTACTTTATTTTTAATGAATTATTTCTACTCATTAAGAATTTAATGACTGCTGAAAAATATTTACTTGTTTACAGTGCTAAAAATCCAAAAATCTCATCTCTCGAAACAATCATTTTAGTTTTATCTATTATAAATTACATGTCTGGCACATCTTGACTTTTACTACTGAATCAGGTTACTATCATTTAATTGAGCAAGCAGATCGAGGCCGTTACAACAGCGAAGGCATTTAAATTATTAAATGTATTATTCTTGTGTACTGTTTTATCGCTTAATTTGATCATTCTTTTAAATAAATTATTTTAAAACGCTCAGCTGCAAATTTACGTCTCTGACCTACTTATACAAAAGTTACATAAAACTTATACGAGAGCCGAGCTAAATTTCGAACATTCACCGCGAACTAGACCACAAACATTGAATAAATTTCCTATAGATACTCCACGAAAATACGACTCATCATCCTCGCGTCGAATTTTTTTCCTCACTTTTTCATCAATTTTAATAGACGCAAAGCCTACATATCTCGCGGTCGTGCCATTCAGCCTCATCTTTTGCGTTTCATGCCCAGGCCGTCTGTCCTCTCTCTCTCTCTCTCTCTCTCTCGCTCCCCTACTTTTTCTCTCGCGAACAAGCAATCAAAAAAGAGCGAAAGAAAAAATCAGCATCAGCTTCTCCGCCGACGCTGCATGAAAGCGTCTCGCCCGCCCCGTCCCTTGCCCTGCAACTACTCATTTCTGTTGCGCGCGCGAGCTCGTTCATTCAAAAGGACGATCTCCTCTCCCTCTGTCTTCCCGCTGGCTTCGTAGTCATCGAATATGATACACATTTGAAGATTGAAACGCGATCGCCTCGACTTCTTGTGAAAAAATTCGGCGGGCTTGGAAGAGAATGAGAAGGGGAGGGGGCTGGAATGATGAAAATCAAAATGGGGATTTCGGGTCTCTCTGGTTTGACAGCAGCAAGTTCTTTTTCTGTCTTCTTTGGTTTATTTGAAGGCGGGAGGAAATTTTCAGAAGATTCTTATTAAAGCTTGTCAGCTGTCGAAGCTGTTTACAGAATAAATGAAAAAATTAAAGTTTTATGGATTATTTTAATGTTTTGTAACATGTCTCTTTTTACTTTTTAGTTGATAAACGTAAAAATTATTCATCGAACTTTGATAACATGAAAGTTTTACTAATGACTAATGATAAATTCTGAATCTTAATGGCTTTAAACGAGCTTCATATTCACCTACTTTATTTTTATTTTGGTTTTGTTAAAATTTACATTGTTATTTTCTAGTATTCTTGAATATGTTTTGCATGAGTTCTATTGAATTTCAAGTGCATGCACAGTTAGAGTTAAGCCTTAAGCCGTCTAAAGCATATTTTGTAGGTATTCTCTAGTTCGTAAATGCAAGGATTTACACATAAAAACATTTTCATTCATACTTTTCGAAAAAATTATTAATTATTTCTTCCGTTGTTCTAAGACTCCAGTAGTTTTTAATTTGTAAACATACTTGTTATTTTGCGAACGTACTTGTAATGTGTGAATATAGATAAAAAATAGCAGGTTTTATTTTCTAATTTTCATTTCCATCAGTCAATTTATCTGAAGATTAAGATAGTAAATATTAAATTGAAAAAAAGGAAATTAATATTTTTTGTTTAAAGAACAAAAATCATCTTGTTTTTTTATTTAATATAATGTAAATGTATTGTAAATTCGGAAAAGAAAATTCTTTCTTATAAAGTAATGTATTTTCGTATGTATCATTTCCATTTTATAACGATTTAGTAGCTATCAAAGTGCTATCAAAAGTTTTACATCTATTCGAGCTATCTCATTTTAACTTCTACCAATATCTATTATTGAAACTATTGAATAAAAGGAAATGTGAAAGACTTATAAAAATCTTGACTAATTTTAAAGCTTTTTGACTCTAAAAAAATATTATAAAATCGGAAACTTATTTCTCTTTCAGAATAATAATGATAAATTCTATTTTTACGTTACTTTCAAGTCAATATTCATAGACGAGTTTCCTTGTAATATTTCAAATTAGTATGATGATATAATAATCATCACGTGCGGACTTTTAGCTTTATCTATATATAATATATTGTAATACGTGTCTTGTAATAGTCAAAAATAGCTTTGCGAATGAAAATCCAATTTTTTCCTCCCTTAATTGTAATAAAAAATTGACTTCCCTTAAATTTATGGACATTGTAGTGCTCCGTAAAGCTCCTTTGAGAATATGATAGGCACTTTCAAGTTTAAGAAGCCACTGCGCCCTCAATCTTGCTGTTGCCTTTCGTAACAGGATACACCGAGATTTTAAGCGCCTTAAGGTGCAAGGGCACATTTCAACGTTATCCGCTTGCCTCACGGCCCGCGTTTGAAGGTTAATTCACATAACGCGTTCCTTCCGGACCGCGGGTATTTTATTGATGCTGCGTGTCAAGTACCGAGCGTGCATCATTAATAACGTCGATATCCTGACACTTCAGACTTTACGCGGCAATATCTCTTTTCTCCTTCGTTTCATTAACTCTAGAGGAACGCGCGGCTTTTAAGGGCATGAGTTTACAGTTTTCCAAAGATTTTGTATTGGCTGCTCTGATTGTGAGTTGTAAGATTTATATGGCTTTAGATGCCGGAAGTATATTGTAGCTTCAGATACTTTTACATTTTGAATACATATAGTATTGAAAAATAAGAGTTCATAATGTGAATGTAAAGTATACGATATAATTTGGAAATTTATAATAGTGATGAATTATTTGAATACATTGGTGAGTTTTCAGAAACTGTTTTAAATAAAATAATAGTTTTTGTTTCTGTATCAGGCAAGAAATTACGGAAGAAACAAAATGAAAATTTAACAAAATTTAGTTTTAATCACTTCTAATCAATTTTTGCAAGCGGTGGTCTATTTTATTTCAAGGTTACAGCGATACCGATGCAATAACATATTTAACGGCAATAGGTTTCAATCATTTTACAAGCTGAATCTTTATATATTAATAAAACGTATGTATAGTTGCATTTCAAATCAGAATATACGTTTCTCAATTTGCTGGTACATATGACAACACTGTTTTTGTTAAATATTTCAAACAAAATATCGATCTGCAACAGTTTTAATTTAACGAATAATGTATAGATAAGCTTCATTTCTTGTCTTCACACAGACGTAGGTGGCTAAGTAGTAACATCCAGCTATTGTCAGACGCGCCATACCATGTGGTGTCATTCTAAAATTAAAATATTACTTCATAAGTTATTGCACATATTGTTTATTTAAATAAAATAAATTTAATAAATTACCCGCTCGAAACTATTTCACTCGCGAATACCAAACTCATCCTATCAATCGCATATACAATACCCGAACAATAATTCATACACCTACACTCTCAAATCACAAGCGGCCGACGTTATAACGCGCGCTTGCAACCAACCTCGTCGAACAATAATTCCCGCATTTTTCAATTTTCCAATATAACCTCTATCGGTCTTGTGCGCGCAATATCGCCAGCATCTCGAGAGCTCGATCTCGTTTAACGAGTTCACTTCCGACTGCGCGCGCCGTATAAAGTCGCCTGGAAAGCCGTCAGCGGCTCGTTGAGAGACAGCGTGGCGCATTAAGCGCGCAAAATCGTCCCTCGACCGCGTTATATAGTGCCCGAGCTGGCTGGTTCTAAAATGTTACGACGCTCGGGTGTTATAAGGAGCGACGGAAGGTATATATAAGTCGAGCTTGTGGATTTTCACGAGGCGGCGGCGGTCGGATGCGCGAGCTGCTATACCTGCAGTGATAAAAGGCGATGGGGGTAAAGGCGCGTGCACTTTAATTTTGAAGTTCCTGGGCGAGCGCGCGCAATTGTAGGAAAAGTTCGAATGGGTCGGTGATGGTTGAGGTTATGGAAAAAGTGATTTAAGGTTTAGATTTGCGGGGGAGTTTTAATTTTGAGAATTCGAAGGTGGTGAACTGAGGATAAGGTGAGATAGAGGTTGTTGTTTAAATGGTCAAATGTAATAGTAGGAAGTAGCTTGAGGGATGAATAATTTATAAAGAACTTTTATAAATGCTATTTTTTAAATTAGCATTTTTTTATAAATTAAATAAAAAATAATATTCCAAGCTGCATATTTTTTATTATATCTATTTTTTAACGAATATACATCATAGCTCATGAGGATTAAATAGTCTAACGAAAGAATATAATTTTATTAGAGAAATAGTGAACTTAAGATAATTTATTATTTAAGATATTTAAGATTTAAAAATGTATGTAGTTTTAAATAGAACCCTTGAGATACTGTTAATTAAGTATTGCAATCTTATGATAGTTAAAAGAGAGTTGACATTTTTATTAAATGTAATTCTTTTTGAAAATAAGTATAATTATAATAACGTATGAAAGTAATATTATTTAAATACGCAAAAGTAATAACTTGAATAGTTAGAAAAGTACAAAAAATTAGTATAAAAAGTAAGTAATTGAAAAAAACAATTTCTTAAATTAGCGTTTTTCAATTAATAAAACAATAGAAAATATTTTAGCGCTTGAAATAAGTTATCTTTTTACAATTTTTATCGAGGCTTCAATGATTTAACATAGAAACCTAGGCAGATCTAGACAGATCTGGATTCAATGCTACCAGGAAAAGTGCATATTTATTATTGTATATGCCCATATATTATTTTATTGAATATGCATCACAGTTCATCAGAATTAAACAGACATTTAAAAAGGAATATTATTTCATTAGAGAAATGATAAACTTCAAACACGTTTAATATTTAATAAGTTAAAATATATTTAATTATAAATTTAACACTCGTGATATTAATAACTGAGTATTGCAATAATACGACAGCTAAAAAGAAATTCGTATTATCTCTAAATTTAATCCACTAAAAGTTATTTTTAGGCTTATAATAAAATCAGCAGTATTATCTTCCTCGTTATTTGTTTTTTTCACTGAATAGTTTGAAAATTTGAAATATAGTGTTTAAGCTTTCTTCATTCTTTTACTGTAAACTCTGAAATTTGTTCTTACTACTTCACGATTCCTGAATAACATTCTTCATATCTTTCTAAAAAAATTTTCAAATCACTTAAATTCTTACACCTCCATCGCGCCTAACTACCAAACCATCCCCGGAATTACGAAAAAGCTTGCATTCATACACCCTCGGGAAGAATTAATGCACACCACCGAATTCTGAGTCCGCGTTCGCCTATACATTCGGCTGGAACTGTTCACGAGAGATCTGGCTTTCCGAGTTTACCGACACGCAGGCCGTACAATTCGGGCGGATTTGCCGAAGGCGCGAATGAATGGAAAAAAAGCGACCGAGCGCGCGGAACATGTGGGTTTGCTCGGCGTAAGCAATCGCAATTTTCTAGTTATGTAGGCCATTCGGTGAAAAGCTGCAGCCCGGGCTATTCGGCCGGGGCTTGCGCATGTGAGTGCAGTTTGATGACAGTTGTTATTGTAATGAGCCGATCAATTATGCCGATGGTGTCGTAACGCTCTGTATTAATTGAATAATTTGATCGATTTAACGAGTTAATGAAATAATGAAATGGTTTATGGAGCTGCTTGTTAATAATTTTGAGGGGGTAAAAAATTATTGCCGTCGATGAATGCATTTACAGATGTAATGTTGTAAAGTTTATTAACAGGCAACGTGTGATTGATTTACAGTTACCTTATAATGACCAAATAAATTAATTTTTACATGCTCAGTAGAACTCATTAGCTTATTATGATATATTTATCGAATCGTTTATCATGTTTATCATGTGATGTACGTTACAAAACAGTTAACAATAAACCATATAATACATCTAATAATTATAATGAACATTTTAAGCTTAAAAAACAGCTTTTTCGTGTTTATTTTAACATGATACGAGTAGTGCTCAGATCTCTATCCGTCAGTTCATCAAAATAAATATGTAAATTATAAGAAAAAAAATGTTCTTCAAAAAGCCTGTGTGCATTTACATAGAAATTATTTCTCCCAGCAACGCCAACGCTAGTCTCCATTAAACAATGATGAATATGCAGCCTGACCATCCGTTCGCCTCGTCTGCCTGCGGCTCTGTATACACGCGAAATAAAAAGCCTCGGCGTAACCTATCTTCGAAAACTTTCTCGAAATTCCTCTCATTTCTCTAACTTTTTTCGATTTCCCGAAGTCGTTGTGCTTCGAGCTGTAGCGTTGCGCGCGACACACGCGACCCGAAAAACTTCACCAGAAACAAATTCCCATGCAAATGGGATGTAAAGAAAAATACGCCAGCTCCCCGGTGCGCGCGCGCGCTCCCGCAAAGAGTTAAACGAGAATGAACGAGTGAAAAGGGAAGAAAAAGAGACGTGGGTGGAAGGGGGCCCAGAGCCCATTTAATTTTAGCTCAAGCGCAGTCAACTACACCCTTTGTCTTACCTCTTCCTACGCATGAACAACGATTTAATGTTTCGTGTTACAAGGCGAATAAATAAATGAACAGATTCGCAATGCAGAATAATGGGATCGTTCTATTTTGGGGAATGTTTTTTCCTTCTGCTTGATTAAGTACGATGATTTGTTTAGTAAAGAAGATTGGTAATGGCTGGTAATTATAATTAAAGAGTACGTCGTTATTGAAGCCTACCGTCGTTAAAACTATTTAAAAGTAGACAAATATAGACCTTAATTAAAATCTACATTTAGAGTTTTTGAGCTGGATAAATAATTACGATAAATTAATACTTAATTGTATTATTAAAAAATATCTACAATATGTAATATAAAAATTCTATAAATATAGTGAACGTGGCAAATTAAAAACAATAAAAAATTAAAGCAGCGGAACAAAGACAATTTTTCCGACTCTACAATCTACATTGTAAACTAGAAGATAGCAAAACTCAAGCAATAATACCTGAAAATTCAAAACAACAGTCCCAAACCGTAAGTACCTACTGGAATAACTATGGGTATTCATTGAACTGATCTCACTTCGGCTTAGCGGCTTTGATAAAACAACGCCGCTTTCTCTCGGCAAAATTCCAGGACCGCTCGGCGCACAATCGTCCTTTGACCGCAATGAATCCGATCATTATGCGCGCATTTCAGCTTGGCTAGGGTGCGTGTGCGCGCTGCAGAGCCTGCAGCTCGCCTTTTGTATCGAAATGGCGCTGATGAAATGCCATTCGACGGCTAATCAAATGGGCCGCGTCACCAAAGAAATTGCACGCAATTTCCGCGCGCAGACCGGCAATGGATTGCCAAGCGCAGTTTGGCCCTCCGCTCTTTGGCCTATAAATTGACCGACGTTAATGTCGGCGGGGAATCGCGAGTGAATTTCAGGAATTCGGAACGGTTTGCAATGAGCTGAGAAGTGCTCCTCTGGCTTTCAAGGTTTTGATGCTGTTTAGACTATGTATTTCGATGATTTGATGGTAAATGCTGGAGTTTTGCGATGTGCTTGAATGAAATTGTTATTGGAGCTTTTATGTGATTTTTTATTACAGTATTATTCTGTTTAGCGATTTAATTTAAACTGTTTCAAACTTAGATTATTATGTCGAAAAAGAAAAAGAAATAACTTTGGTTTAAGACTGCATTAATAGATCAAACTAAAATATTGCTATCAAATATAAAAAAATAAAAGAATTTATAGTTAAAATAATTAAAGATTACTGTATATTTAAACTATTAGCAAATACGAGCAGCCATAAAATATTATTTAAAAACATTTCTATACTTTTTTATAGTAAAATTTCGTAAGATGATTTATAAATAATTCAAAGAGGTCATACTCTCGTGTACAAAATATGTTTTCCTTTTTGATTACTAAATTTGAAAGTCATGGGTTCCATTTAAAATCGCGCTTCACGAAAAATGCTAGTTCTTGTTCCAAGTTTCCATAAATTCTACGCTTTATTAAATATGAAAATGTATATCTTCAAATGGTTTTGCAGTCTATCTTTATTTTCTTTATGGAAATTTACTTTCCGCATCTCGGTTAAGAAAATTGAAAAATTTCTTTGGCCAGTTATTATGACATTTACAAAGCATATTTTCTTTTATAACGAAACTGATATCATTATAATATTTTAATAAAGAATGACTTTATTGAATGAAAAAGAAGTAGTTTGTATTACTCTACATTCTTTTAATGGTCCATTTTTTATCACCTTTATGTTATTCCTTTTTTTCATACCATTAATAGATGTAATGGACTCTTCAAATCACATATAACGGTAAAATAAGGGAAAATTCTCGAATGGAAGAAAATTTAATGATAACTTTGGCAAATACGTAATTTTGAAACAAAATTATATTTAAATTGAAAAAGCATTAAATATAAGTTAATAAAAAACTGAATTTTAATAAACAAATTACTAAAAATTAAAATTTTCATAGAGTAAAATTTTTTTAAAAGAAAACTTATTTGGCTCAGAGATGCTTGGTTAAGCTCATTTCTAGACAGAAGCTAGAACCAGAAGTAGAAAACATCATAATAGTAAACCCAAGGTAAGAAAATAAGTTGGAGGGGTAAATAGTCTGGGTATGGTTACATTCTACGCAAATTAAATAACACCCTTTTAAATATTTGTACAATATTTTGCTGTGTTTTAGCAACTCTGAATAATAAAGGATGTTATTTTCTACTAAAATTATTTGTTGGATTTACTGTTTGTTTATCCACAAAAGCTTTGAATTAGTATTTTTTTATGAGTTTTCAAAATTGATATATTAATATATTGGAAATCATAGTCGAAGCATACGGATTTAGAAAATGTACGTTAAGAAATGTGTGTAAGTAGATGTGTATATATCAGTGTAGTATTCTTACTACTGAAATCATAACTTTTTTAATAATTTTTTTAATTAAAATTCATTCTTTTTCAATGAGATTTTTAATATGTTTTAGTATTAGATTAAGTTTACCATAAAATAATAATTTAAGTAAGCTTTCGAGTGTTCCAGTGTCAAAAACGAATTTCTTATTTTTCATGAAAATTAAGCCTTAAAATCTTTAAAAGTAATTTGCACAATATTCTTATGAAGTAAAAAAGTAAGTAGTTATGCTATTATAACTTAATCTTATTTAGTATTGTCATTTTGTAAAGTTTCAGGTGATTAAAAGAATTAATTTAGATAATAAATAGAAAAATCTTGGAAAACAATGTTTTTTATTTATTTAAAAGATTGTCTTGTCTCAAACTATTCAGTAAAATATCGTCGAAAAGTCAATTATACTGCATATATTCTTTATTATAAACTTAAATAGATTTCAATAAGAACCTAACTATACTGCTTAATTAGTAATTCATTAATAAATTAGAACATTCAACATAAATTTGGCACAATCAAATCTCAAGAAAAAAATCAGCGCCAACCGATCATTATACCGCATTATCCTGATTGCGGTTGAATGGAAGCGCCGACTAAGAGCAGAAGAAAAGAAGGTGCACAAACTTCAAACACTTTTTGCCGACTGCACGAAGCTTCTGTTGAGCGAGCACACTTAACCGTGTCGCTCTTCTCGTCGCCTTCCTCGCCTATACGCTTTTCTCTCTCTCTCTCTCTCTCTCTCTCACTCTGGCCCGAAAGAGCCGCGTCATTCATTATCGCCATCGCTCATCCCTTGCGCCTATCTATCTATACATCGCCGCGAGGAAATGAATGACGCGTGCACTTTCTTAATGGATATTGTCGGCCATCCGTTCCCCGCGCGCGTTTTTTCCTCCCTCTCCTCTCTCTTTCTTGTGTCCTCCCTCGCTCTTTTTTTTTATTCAACGCTACAATTGTTGCGTCCATTTCTAATTTATCCGCACCCTCCTTCCTTTGTTTTCTTTGGCGTGTACGCGTCCCCCCCCCCCTTCTTCCGCCTCGTAATTCGGATGAATAAGTTCACCTTTATATTTCGCGACGCTCGTATCATTTGTTTCCCGGCGTCTCGCCTCATTTTCGACAAATAATTCATACCTGCAATTACATTAAGCTGACCGCGCGTATACCTTTGCTCTGCACTCTTCTTTGGCTCATTAATTTTTGCGCGAGAGAGAGAGAGAGAGAGAGAGAGAGAGAGAGAGAGAGAGAGAGAAAGAGAAGAGAGAGCAGCCCCCGTAGCGCACGCGTGCGAGTGTATTATGCTTTATCATTTCGCGAATTAAGTCATAATGGAATAAATGGGGACTCGGCCCCAAAGAAAATCTCGTTACGCGGGCTTCTCATTTTCTCCTAGGGGCCGTCGGCCGATATAACTTTTTGACCTTTCGCCACACCGCGCTCCGATGACGTAGGTTGCCCTCGCCGCTCCCCGGCAAGGAGGCTGCGAGCGCAAGAGAAAGTGAGAGAGCGAGAGAGAGCTTAACCTTGGTATATACACGGGGGATTAGGAATTAAGGGCGAACGGTAGATCCTAATGTCGTTGAACCGCGCCACAAATCTTTTTCCAGTTACTCCGAGTTCGAAAAACACGTGAGTAGTTTGTTGGTCTGACTTGCGAGAATTCGAAGGTGCTCAATTAATCGATTTCCTTACTGCTTTATGAGGGATGCTTTTTGATTATTCATCAAATAATTCCGATATCAAAATAACACTCTGTCAGGGTTTATTTCTGGAAACGTCCATTTAATTTACTTCGCTTAGTATTAATCATGAATTTCTGTTTTCCCGAATTTCATCGAGTACTTTTGCCGATGACAAGATAAGGACATATCTCATGTGGAGAAAGTTGCCAAATAAATCTTGATAATTTATGTTTTCCTTTCGATTGAACAAAGGGCGGGATGAAGGGATAAGGTTGCATTATGTGAATGACTCAGCATTTAGTTTATCTCTTACAAGCTTTTAAATAATTAGATGAAGCTTCCAAAATTAATGGTAATATTGTCTACTAAATGTTAAGTAGTGGAGTATTCTTAAAAGTTTTACAAGCTTGATAACGTACAAGATCCATAATCTTTTATAAATGTTGAGGAAAAAGTATCTTTTTTGTATCTGAATCTCAGAGACCTTAATTGAAGAAAAAGATCCTTCTTGATCTACATTATCGAAAATCTAGATAACGAAATATAGACATCTTCAAATCAATCCGAACTTGAAAAATACAGAATCAAAATTCAAAACCGAAATTTCTTTATCACGTTCCAATTTTCTTTTAAATTAAAAAAAAACACGATTAAAATAGAAATTCTCTCTTTGTAAGGATTTGTATTAGTTATCTATTAGAAACCAACTAAAATGTTTACAACACAATACCTTTATAAAATTACTCTATCGACTAAAAAAATAATAAAAAAAATACATAATCATATATATATCGTTTCATGAAAATATAATAAAAAAAGAAACGAATTATTGTTAAAATAGCACTCCTCAGGTAGTTAACAACGGCTGTTTCTTTTAGTAATCAGAAAAATTATAATCTGCACAGTAGGTAATAGCAGAACCATGGGATCCCGAGCTTCATCAAGCGCTTGCGCGATTAGACCTACCCTGATACTTGACCTCTCGATGCATGCATGGATCTCGCGTCCGCAAGCACCGTTTCACATGCAACTGACCCCCCCCCTCTGTTTCTCCAGCGTTATCTCACTGTAGTGTCGAGGCAGGGAAAATAGCTACCCCCACCCCCTTCTCCCTATCGAAGAGCCCGCGCACACACGTGCTGTTTGCGGCTGGCTGCGTGTGCGCTCGGACGACCAATTGCCACGTGCGCCAAGGGAGATAGGAAAGGGGGGAAAGGCTAAAACGAGGAACAATATTGACTCAAGCCTTTGGCTTGTCGGCCCGTCTTTGTTTGTCTCTCGTTCGCCGATTTTCTATGAGCCTTTTAGCTGTCTCCTCTTCGGCCCTTTAGTTAGGCTTAATTGTTTTTCTTTGCCTGACCCGATCTTCTTGTGTCTTGAGTAGTTTTGATTTTATTCATTTTTAGCGGAAGTGGCTTTATGTGTGTGCGTAAGAGCTTTTGTCGCTGTTGATCGGTAGCTCGAGTTATCGGGTATCATTAATTCTAAGAAAAAATTGTAGTTTTTATAATGTTTTAATGATCTGATAAAAGAAGTAACGAATTTCTAATCAAACAGTTATCAATCGAAATTAAATTGTATGTAATAAAACAATAAAGTTATATTTGAAAAATTTTAATTTTACTACAGTATAATTATTATTATAGAAGTGACTGAAAGTACCTAAAAGGTTCTAACCGAAGTTATTGAGCGGATATGCTAAACCACAATAAAAGTTTTGCTGTAATGTTTAATTATGTGCGTAATTCACGTGAGATAATAATAAACATTAAAACAGTGAGTTTGGTCACGCATAAAATCCTCTGAAGAAATCCATTCATGTGTAATGATGAAAATTCGTGAATTACTAACTTATAATTTATATGATGTTTTAAACTGTACTTTTTCAGTCTAGCAGTTAATCCGGTTTTCGAACTATATACCATAAAGCAGAAGTACTTTGAGCAACAGGATTATTTTATTTCAAATTAAAATTTTATAAAGTTTATTAGTATTTAAAATTTTTAAAGAATGAAGTTTTTTTAGATAGTGATTGAAACTTAATAAGCATAAATAATAGAGATCAACTAACCCAGGTATCTCTAAATTAAAATTTCTCAAGTAAAAAATTATTATTATGCGAGTTTTTTATTTTAAAATAATAAATAATAGCAATATCATTCAAAATTTACACATGTCTTAAAAAGCAGGTTTTATGTTCATTTTTTTCAACACCAAACTAAAATTATAAACTCGTATGACTATTTGACTATAATAACAATTAAAATGATCAAATATCAAATTTTGATTGAATAAACTCATCACCATATTTTTGTTTTGATTCTAGAAGAACAAAATGATATCGAGCTTCTCAATTTTTACTTAAATTTCAAACATTCGTATTTTTCTAATGCTTAGATTGTTCAACAGAGAGCGCCCTTCAAACTGCATACACAAAAGTCATCCTTAATATACTTATACAAGCCATATCTAACCTGTGCTACGGGGTCAGTGATGTCACCGACATGGAGTTGTTGGAAGGAGTGGCGGCTCCCCCCGTATGGGGGCACTGCTGCGACGACTGATAGACCCGCGGATCCACATGGTAAAATGTGGCTAAAGCGCGGAGCGGAAACCATCCTCCGCGGTCCGCTGAAGGGTATCATGCCTCGGGTAACACGGAGAGTTAGAGACGATGCCGAGCTATGGCCAAAGATGCTACAGCCCCGTATCGCGCTCTCCGTTAAACCCGAGGTGGTGAGTCCCGTTGGTCGCACCGTGAGCGGTCCGTTGCGCACTGAGCGTGCGGACAACATCCAGCTCCGGCGGTTGCTACAGGAGTGTAGAAGGCAGCTCCATGGGTACTCACTGGCCCCAATTCCCCGGATGGAGGGGCCCCCGGCTTGGGGGAGGGTCCATCGCTCGCCTAAGGTAAGACTGGGAGCCGCTACTCCCAGTCTGCCTTGGCGCAAGTCGTCCATTGCGGCGCCCCATTTAATAAAAATTTATTAAGTAAAAATTAAGTTAGCGCATTGTAACAGTGAACAATAAATTTTATATATTAATACTTTTAACATTTACAAACTATAATGTTTTAATACAATAATAATATTTAATTAATGAGCATAAAAAACACGCCTTTGTGGAGAATATTAAATGTTATTCCAAATGCATATCTAAGTTTCTAAAAGAGATAAGGTTGTGAAATTTTGTTTGATAGTTTGATTTAGTCAGAGTATCAAGAAAAATATCTCTAATAAGTTACAGCTTA
>UELX01004803.1:0-16159 GCA_900480035.1 Eupelmus urozonus | reverse complement strand
GGGTGGTTGCTTGTGGTGGGGTGCTGGTTAAATTGTTAAGTTGATTGTGAAGTTTTTATTTTATTGGCATACTTGGATGAGTATGTTTAATTGCTTTCTAAGGTGGTTTGCTAATAGGTTTGGTAATGAAAAAGCGTAAATAAATTCGAAGCTTCATTGAAATTCATATTTAAAATTTTTAAAATCTGTATCATCCATATTAGAGTTTTTTATACTATTCATCCTCTTTATTGCTTAGATCAAAAATTCTTACAAAACTAATATTTTAACTCATAACAACTTTTTATTTTGTCTAAGCTCAATCTAGCTTTTATAGTGATACCTAAAAATTTATTTTCATATTTCAATCCACACTTTAACCCTTAATCCACCCATCAACGCACTTCCATCACCCCGACAACCCAAACCCACACCCCCCACTCCCCCAGCTCCTCGACTTTTCTCTCACCATTCCCACTGCCCCCTTATCCACACGCACAGTAGTAACTCTCCGGATATGATTTACAGGCCGCTCGGGGGCGCGCGTCAAAACCAATACGGGGGATTATTTTAGAAGCGCGAGTACAGCTCACCTGTTGCGCTCTCAGCTCGAGCTTTTCCGCGCTCCGAGATTTATGGGCTCGGGTATTGGCTGCCCTCGTGGGGGAGGAGTAGGAGAGAGTTACGGGCGCTAGGGCTGTGGGAACGGAGGCGCCCGCAGGAGCCGAGGGAGTAGCTCGGCTGCCTTTTGTTTTAGCCGAGAGTTTACCGCTTTGACTGTATATATACCTTCGTAAATTACGCTTTATGTAGTTGTCGCTCGGCTTATCTGTTGGCTGGCAAGTGTATAGTTGAGATGTAGATTTAAAGTTTGGTTAGCGGCTAGTGAGGTAATTCGGATGGTCAGTAGAAACAATCGAGCACGGTAAGACCGAGCCGAGCTTTCATCTGAATCCAATCCATTTTTCATATCGTCTCCTCTCGCGACAAAAAGGAACGAGCAGCAAACCACCAAAGTAACGTTTCATCTCGTCCGAAATCTTTCGTGTCCCACATAATCGCACATCAATAACAATCGGCTCGAATCCACAATGACCAACCTGTATACCCTCGACAAAACCCATCAACTTAAAACAGCTTCATCGCAATCATCGTTCCCCGAAATAAAAATACCCCCTCTGCAATAATTTAATTACAGCCATTGACATATTCGGCCGGCGCGTAATGAAAGGCCGCTCCGCGCTCGATAAATCAATTCACAAAGCGCATTAATTACAAGCGCGTGTATACCCACGCGGTGCCCGCAATCTCCCGTAAAACAATGAAAACAAGAAAAAAGGGTGGGGGGGAGCCGCGTCGTATATCTTCATCATTTATCAGGCGGGCGAGACAACCGCTTGCGCGTCAGGGGCAAAAGTAATCGGAGCGCGGTGCGCGGGAAACATTAAAGGCCGGGGCGCCAAAAAGTGAAGAGCGAAAATGAGGACGGGAAAAGAAGAGGAGCGCGAGAGAGAAGCGCGAAATAAAATTTCTGAGAGAGCGCGGCGGGGGGCGACGATATGAACGAGAGCGTGAGATTTTAAGATGTGGAGATCGCACGCTGCTTTGAGTGCTGGTATTGAGTGGGTTGAGATGATTTGGTGGGGGTTTTTGTGGTTGGTGTTGGGTGTTGATTGCGGTGATTTATCGGTTTGGGTATTTTCAGCTTAGAGAATGTTATTTTGTTTTGAATGTGTTGTATTTTGAGTTTGTTTTAATTATAAAGATGAAAAAAATAGTGGCAATAAAATTTTTGATAATGACATATTTGTACTTATAAAAATTGATCGCAGATGCAGTTGAATAAAATTAAAATAACCTACATTTAGTCACGATTTGTAATAAAACTGATCGATCTCATAAGAATGTTTCCTGGTACCAAATTATGAATGATAAATCATTGAACGTTAAATTAAAAGTAGGCTATAAATTTTAAATTTTATCAGGACATATTTTTGCACAAGCCGCTAGCGAAATAACGAAAGCCAATACAATATCATTAAAAGAAATAAATCTCGATCAATAAAAACTGTAACACCATCACCTCACCAACACACAACCACTAAATCCACACTCGCTCAAAAAACCATCCCTCAAAAAAACAATAATCCCCCCCAAAAAAAAACCAACATCCAACCTGCCCTCATACCCATCCAGGCTCGATTTATTAAAGCCGCTCTCTGCGCACACCGCGGGGACTCCCCGCGTCATTAACTCCACCCGCGCGCGCGGGCGGGGGGCTATAAAACAGCAGGCCGCAGTCTCGTTTCGCGCGAATAATTAAGACATCGCTCGGCGCTCGCGCGCGCCGCGAGGAGCCGCCAGCTGCCCTCGCGCTTGTAAACTTTGTAGTGTCCGCGTGGGAAGTAATTTTACGAGATTCCGCGGAGATTCGCGGCTTTACGGGCGCAGGGCTAATTGGTTTTATTGGGCTGCGGAAAGAATTTTTCGAAGGAATTTATGCTTTTCGATCTCGGGATGGCTTTTTCGGAGCGAAATACAGTGGGTATATCTGAGATCGAGTGTGTGAAGTTGGTTGAAGGAGAACACCGTAATGTGGGGTTTCATTTTGTGCTTTTTTGGGTGAGGCGGCTTTGGGAGGGTATAGATTAATTTTTGGAAGTTTTGATAAATAATGTTTTCGTGTTTTTTTGCGATCGGTTTTGAGATATGGTTTTTCGATGTTTCGAGCTTTCGCTTGGTTGGTGAGAGCATCCAAATTTTTCATTTTTGTTTTTGAACTTACCTCATGTATGCATATTAATAATTATAATTCATTATACAATTCACATCGACAATTTTATCAGATCGTAACTATAATAAATAAGCAAAGTCCACCTCAAACTTCTCAATAAAACAATAGCGTTCTACCACATCCACCTTCATAATTTTATTGATACCCGCTCTCCGACCTTATAAATCTCTCACTCCCAAATCCCTTTCTCCATTAATTAAGCCAAGCCACGTCTCGCTCTTCGTTTTCCAAAAGCACCATAATAAAAATCCGCGCGCAAGAAAACTTCTTTTTTTTTTAATACCCGCATACCGCGTGGGCGCAGGGAACTGGATAAGACTTGACTTTTTTGGCTTTAATGAACAATTTCACGGTTTATGACTTCATTCGGGACACGCTGGACTTCGCAAAGTGAGAGAGGATTTGCTTTTCTTTTTTCGGCGCGAAGCAACACTGTTAAGAACACGATGTACAGTTTGTAAGAAAATGTTTGAATATTTTAAGTCGAAAAGTAAATTGCGTATTGGATTAACTTACGGGACTCGCGGCCGAGTGGTTTATTTATAATTTCAATTTGAGCTACACGGGAGCTGAGATTTTGGAATGTTAAATGAATTTATTGATAGCGTGTATGATTAATAACAATTTGTTGAATTATAAACAACATCGATGTGAATTTTTTTGATAACAGGCTAAAAAAGTGCTTGACATTAACGCATTCCGAAGCCTAAAAATAACTTCGTTAAAATACCTATATACGCTCTCGAAAATCGAGCTTGTTCAAAACAAAAAATACCCAACCGTCCGAACCCGCATTTATCTTCCGCGCCGATATACCCTTCACTTTACGCCTCGAAAACTACACTCGAAATCCTCTCCCTGCTCCAGATTCACGTCTACCTGTTCACCCTCGCACAACAAACGGTGTCAGAGGCCGCGGGTTCAAAGTACTTCCTCCTCGCGCGCGGGCCTTTAAAGAAAAGGAAGATGCACTCACGCCCACGTAGACGTATACATGCGCTCCCTTAGCGGCTGCGTGTATAATAAAAAAGAGGATTTTGATGAGAGCCGCGGGCCCGGGCGTTGATGTTATCCGGAACCTTACGCCGTTTTAAAAGCTGGGCTGCGTTCGCTCGTAATTTTTGCGGAAATCGGCGAGGAGGCTTAACGAGATGTCCTGGAATGATGACAAATTTCGAGAGGCCGGGTGGGCGTTTTGTTGTTGGGCTTGGTTTTTTTTATGGGAAACAATGGTGGTGTTGGTATTTGGGCTGGGGTAATTTATGCTGGAATGTTGAACGATTGTTTACTTTTTTTTGAAAAATTTTGAATGTATGGAAAGCTTTTAATTTATTTTACTGAAAATAGCAAATTAAAATTTGAAAATTAGAAAGCCTTTAATTATAACGTAATTACAAAAAGGCTTAATTATTGATTTATTCATGGCAATAATAGACACCATATAATTAAGACTTAATAATATTTAGGCTCGTTCCATTTCAACTCAAAAAAACACTATCTTCCACAAAACACACAAGCCACATTACCCAATTAAAAATTCAAATCCAAAACCCAACAACCCATCCACCACCCGAAAAAACAATTATCCCTTTCCCTATTCTAATCCCGCCGCCCCCACCAGCTCACGAAGGTTACCGGTCCCTCTCAACTGCCCACATCGCTTAATCATCCTCCCAGCTCTCTCTCGCAAGTTCATTCGCCCGCTATTTCGTAAGCCGGCTATCTCGGCCTAATGGAATTCAATATCGTGCCTTAATGCTCTTAATAATCGGAGAGCGGCGGGGGCCCCCGGCGGGTAACATAATAGCCGGGGCCCCGGTTGCGTGGGCGGTGGCCCCGGGGCGATATTCGATTTCGCGCTTTGAAAATATGCGCCTCCATTACGCTCGCCAGCACGGATCCTTAGCCCTCTTTTTCTCCTCTCCGGCTCTCGTTCTTGGCTTTATACACAGAGCTACAGGAGCGTAGGTGGTTTGGGTTAGCGGGGGAGGAGGATGATGAGCTGGACGATTGGGCTTTTGGATTTTAGCGAGCTGATTTCGGTGATGGGATTTTTTTACGGCGCTGCGTTCGGGGTAATTATGGGTTTATTTAATTTTTGAGGGCGGATGTTGGGAACTACTGGTGCATTGAGAGGGAAGATCGCTTGGGCGAGATAAGAATTAATTTCAATGATTTTAATTTGATTTGGGTACATTCGTTTTCAAGTTGCGGGGAAATTATCCGAGATTCATTTTATTAATTCGAAGGCATCGGTCTTGTCTCATTTGAAAATCGTCTTTTTACTAGGTACTTAGCAAACGCATACCTCGGCATCGTCGCGCATAGCTCACGTTTAACTACGCGTAATGAGAGCGTATCAATCACTATTAGCATTCAATTTCGAAAGCATAAAATAGACACACTTTATACAAATTTCTCTAATCAAGTATAACCCCCTCCCCTCCTCAAAAACAAAAACCACTCAACAAAATCCCTCCATCCTCAATCCCACAAGGCGCAAGCACCCTAATTGCAAAGAGCTCCGAGCAAAATTCTACTAGGTTCCTCGAACGCTCATTTTTCGCGGTACGATCCTGAAATTCTTTCGGCAGCTAGCCTGCCGCTGCGCGAGAGTAAATTAGTTCGTTCGTCATGGTCGCTTTTTCGTCGAGTCCCGCGCGCTCGGAACTGTACCGCCCGGGGGGCGCGAGCGAGCGAGCGCTTTAAGTATCCTGCTTAATACCTTAAGTAATAGAAGCTGAAACAAAACCGCGCGCGAGCCGCGCGCGTATTTATAAAACGACCTCTTAATAGCGCCGATAAATCTTTGGCTCTCGAGGAGCGCGGATAAGTTATGCGAACGAATTTGATAACATTCCGGGAGTTGGCTGTATTATTATAAGTGTGCTGTTTTTTGTTGGGGCTTTTTTGTTAGGTTTTGCGCTGGTTTTGTTGTAGAGCGAGTGTGCTTGGAGATTGGTGGATTTGTGAGATTATGTTTATTGAGAATGCAGTTTTGTGGAGTTTTTTGAGTATAGAGAATTAAATAGGGCCTAGTTATAGGTCATAAAGTTTAATGGGTTGCCTAATCATTACTATGATTTTGGAAATAAGTTAAGGTCTGGACGAATATAAATAATTTGGACGGAGTAATTATGATTATACAGGCGTACCATAGTATGTGATTAATTGTCACATTGGTTTATTAAAAACTTAATTTCCTAAACTCAATATAACTATTCTATCGTTTCAAATCCGCTCTAAACACATGCACATTTTTCTATTTATGTGTTTATTTATCATCTCAAAAATTGAATACATGTACATTACCAGTGCAATAATATTGTTTCATATTGAAAATGGTCCCGACAGTTCGAATCCTTCAACCAACAAAAACCCACTTCCCCACAACACCACTGCGATCCACATATCAAATATTTCAACCACGCCGAAAAACAGCCGATGAGAAATCGGCCATCGATAAAATGTCAAAGGACACAGCGGAGGAGGAAAAAAAGGGATCTTCGCTCTTATAATCCGTGAGACCGGATGCTATCTCTCTCCCAGCCGATCGACGTTTAAGGAGCAGCATCATCCCTCGGCTTCTTTATGCGAGGCGAATAATAAATACATATCTCGTGAAGTGCGGAGGACGAGGATGCGTGGGTAGGCCGCGTCATTCCGGCCCCCGAGCGCTGAGAACATGGGCGGTTTCGTTTTAGAGGATGAGAAAGGGGTTACCGCTGAGATGTGGGAGTTTTGGATTTATTTTCGTGAGATGGATAAGCAGGTAGCAGGTTTTTTGAGGTTCAATAGGTGGGTGTTAGAGTTCGATTGTCGCAACGGATTTTAAGGAGACAGTCGGGTAAGGTGAATAATTTTCACTTCCTGGAGGCTATTAGAGTTCTTCGTTTAATTAGTACAAAGTGTAACGATCATTAAGCAATCAAGTAAGCTATAACACTTCCCTGCACAAAAACCAACCATCCACTAAACCCCAACAAAATATCACCTCTCCCGCATCTGCATACACTCGCTCCCTCGCGATTATCCCTCTCAACGACTCAAAATCGATTAACTGAAAAGCGGAGAATCCACACTAAGCATTCCACAGCAGCAGAAGAGAAAATCCGCTCCGCGGATATACCAGCTAGGCACGCGAGAAGTGATAAGTACACACGATTTCTCTCTCTCTCTCTTTCTCCGCGAGCGAAATAAAAGACGCGCAAAGCGATCGGATGTAACGTGTGTATATAGCCGAGAGTGAATCGAGCTCGTGCGTGAGCACGGGAAATTAGCCGAGCTCGTTTGCGTTGGATTTGTCTTTGATTTTCCGATTGATCGGAGGCTGCTCGTGACTGCGGCTCGGGAAAATCGGGTGATTCGGTTAACGGGATTTTTGAGGTGTACGGTTGGCTTGAGATGTTTATTTTTGTGTGGTTCTGGTTGGAGGATTAAACTGTGTGCGATGGTGAAGTGGTATTTTGAGAGGAAATATGGAAGGATGTGTGTTGGAGGATTTTTTCTGGTTGTTGTTTATGCAGAATATTTATCGACCATTTAAAACTAAACTTTTTTTTTATAATTAGTTAACAGATTCCGAAGAAAAATAATTTTTTCATTATTCTTAAGCATAATTGATTTATGAAAAATATTACGAAAATATTAATATTAATAATGGAATATTGTGTTAATATTGCAAATGATAAAAAAATATTTTTCAAAATTTACACAAGATAAATTAATTTTCCAATCCACTTGTCACATAACCGTAAAACCGCAATCATTACATAAACAATATCATCAAAGTATCATCGCAAAATTCTAATCCCAAAAAAACATTGCTCAAACTTCCACATCCACCTTAAAAAACTAAAACCCAAAAACATTCCCCCACCACCCAACACCTCACTCCCTCGCCCTCGCTTTTACCGTAAAACCCTAACCCAGCCACACAGTCACCATCTCTCGTGCGTCATTACTCGCTCTCCGCTTATTTATTTACGCGCGTGTATAATCGCACTCGGCCGAGCGCGCATAACTGGCTGCACTTGCCCGCAGGTGACGCTTTTGTCCGTGTGTATACACGAGGTGCGAATAACGCCGAGGCGTGCACTTTGTTCCAGCCTCGGTTTATCTCTTTAATGGCTATTAATACGCCACCAGGGCTTTTTTGCGTCTTGCTGGCTTCTTAACGCTCGCCGAGCGCTATTGAAAAATGGATGCTAAGCTCGGGACTTTTAATACGCCGGGGATGCTATTTTCACTCGTTGACGCAGGTTTGGTGCGAATTGGGTAATTTTAGATTGATGTGTGCAAGTGTTTGAGGGGGTAATTATAGACGGGGGCTGTGAATCGATTGTTTTTAATTTTTACGAAGAGATTAATATTTGAAGGCGGATTTATTTTTGATACTTCATCTTGAGTATCGTTACGTAAAACTGACTAAAATACATACCTTCATCGAGATTATTATAAATTCCCTCAGCGGAACGTTATTTTAGATAAAATTGACATTGCATTTAGCGTTCCGTCCATTAATTTCATTCTAAAAGAAATGAAATAAAAAAAAAGCGTAATTTGTGTTTTCATTAAGATAGCAAATCTTCGTAATTTTTCAAGCGGCTCGAAAATTTCAGCGCGGTCAGAGATCAGTGGAGCCGCTCGCGGCGGATGCACTTTGAATTTGTCGTTGGGTAGGCGGACGGAGGAGGTCACGCAATATATACCCTTCTCATGCGCATATACGTATACTCGGACGCGCATTTATATCCACTCAGCCGCGCACTTATGAACGCAGCGCGCGGTAGCAGGATATTTTTTCCCTCTCTCTCTCCCGGAGATATGATAAGCCGAGTTATTTTTATATTCTCGACCTTTGCCCAAGTAAAACACCGGCCGCATAGTAAGCCGGAGATCCGAAATTTGAAATTTACAAAAATCTTCATTGATAATACCTATACTTTACGAACTAACCAATAAACCATCATCGACGCTAGCACGCTTATATAGTGGGCAGGATAAACGTGATCCACCTCTCGGCGTAGGCACGCGCTTAGGCGAGCTCCCATTGACCGATTCCGCGCTCGGCTCGATTCAGTCGCTCGAGCGTTTATTAGCCGGCGAATCTCGCGCAGCGCTCTCCCACTCTGGCTCTCTGTTGCGCGAGCGCATATCAGAATTCCAAGGCTCTCGGGTATTCATGAACCGGCGGGTTTTTTTCTGTCTTGGCTCGGAGATCGGCTGGTTTTTTTGCCGCGAGTGCGGGATGGGTTTTTTTAGTCGGTTTGTTGTGTTATCGAAAATTATTTTGTATTGGTTGTTCATAGTTGCTTGGTGAATTAAATAATTTCTCTGACCTATACTGTAATATATTAAACAATGCTCGGCTAACACGAGTAATTGAATTATTTCAATTTCAAAAACCTTCAGATCATCGACACGAAAACCCCACTCTAAAAACCCTTTTCCTTCCCCATAAAAAAAAAACCCAAAGGCTCTCATCTCAGCACTCATATCCCTATCACACAACCCAAGACCTTCACCTCACACACAGACACAGTCCCTCTCGGCAGCTGCGCCCGGGGCGGCAGGTGGAAATCGGCCCCGGGTTTTTGCGCGTCGGCGGCGGCCTCTAATCGCCGCTCTCCGAAATGCCCGCTTAATTGGCGAGTCTCGCTTCCTTTTACACACTTCGATTTTCTACGTGTCACCCTCGCTCTCTACCGATCACCCTGGATAAGCCTCATTATTCCAGCGCCAATTTAAAAGGCTGTCCCTTTTGTCTCTTTCTCCTCCTTCTTACTACGTGAAAGCGGCCTGACAGAGAGAGAGAAGGTGTTGCTCGCTGGCGGGCAGTTAGAAACGTTGATCGATAACCAAGCGGCTGAGGGAACACGGACCGATAAGCCGGACAAGCCGCGATCGGGCCTCGATCTCTCTGAATTTGTATGTTAATGTGCTGTAGCTGTTTAAAGCGCTGCGCTTCTTTTTATCCGAGCGCCGCCGGCTTTTTGTTCGGCGATGCTTTTCTTTTTTGGGCTTTGCAAGCGCGAGGGACGAGACAACGAGGCGCATTATCGTTCCGCGGTGTGTTAAGTGGCAAGAGAGGTGGGCCTTTTTCGGAGGTTATTTATGCGGAGATGGTGCCGGAGAGAGCTGGGATTGGATTTGCGAGTGTGTTATTATGTCATTTGGTGGGTTTGTGAGTAATGTGGAGATCGGTTATATTATTTGGGTGAGAGGGATTAATAATGTATTGATTCAATATTGGTGTTGCGAATAAATAATCTAGAAGAAACAGAAATATATATAAATTAGAATACTTATTTTGTTATGTGACTCATATATTGTAATACATTTTATTACAAGATCTTATCACTAAAATATTCAATGACACATAAAAACTTTATCAAAGATCCTCCGCGATTGTTCCCAAAAAAATCGACAAACAGAAACGAGCTCCAGCGTGCGCATTAGCATGAATCCGCTATTAAGACGTTGAAGCAGCTGTGCGCGCGCGCTCGCGTCTTTATTCCGAATTAAGATAATTTGCTCTTGCGAATGCAAAGATGCGCGCTTGACTACGGAAATGCAGGCAATCGTGCTCGATCGCACGCTGTAAATCACTGCTGCTTTCGTCGAAAAAGTCGAGATCTTTGAGCCAGTTAAGGTATCGGTTGGAAATTTAGAGTTGGAGGTTTTTAGAGTTGGAGATAGAATTTTGTTGCTGAGATAGGGAATTGGAGTGATTAGCGAGGTATAGCTGCTACTTTCTTGAATAATTATAAAGTTTTATAGTCGGGAATGAAATGCTTGAGGTTAAGGTTGAGTATCGGGAACGAAAGCTTCCGTGTGTGATGGAGATAACAAATTTATATTCAAATTTTCCTTTCTTTCCATTACTGTTTATCTCGAAAGTTACTGTAATTTCGTGATAAAACGCTTATTTCAATCCGTATTTAATGTTCTCTTAAAGTGAATTGATTGAAATAAAAGATAAAAATTAACATATTTTTAGATTTTTATAACAATCCGTGCATAATATAAGTTTAAAATAACACACATAACAATTAAAGTCTCTCTAAATACAATAAGGAAGTCTCCTTAAAAACAAATCTATAATAATTAAAATACCAATAACTAAAATATTTCTTCCAAAGATAACATAAGTGCCCACACCTCAATACATAAACCGTGTCATCCCACCGCAACTCTAAAATTCCAATAACATCTCCATCCTTAAAGTTCCCACTCCCTCAACACCACACCCGTCCGCACACCTATCCACCTAGAAATTCATTCCCCGCAACCGCACCAAAAAACAACCACGCTAAACGTCCGATTATTTATTTATCGACAGCGCGCAGCTACCAAGCTCGGCAAACAAACGAAAAAACAAGCGGCGATCACCTCTATATCAGCATCTCGCAAAAAAATCCGCAGCGCGCGGCATCAGGACGAGTCTCTCAGCGGGCGCGCGCGTAGCACGCCGAGAAAGCGGACACATCAAAGGGCGCCGGCAATAATTATAGAAATATGCGCGCTCATGCAAAGCTCGCTGAGCCGGGTAAGAAAACGCGCGGAGAGGGGGGGACGAGGGTGTTATTTCCAACTGCGCGATCGGCTCGCCGGTGATACTGTTAGCTTCTCTTTCCAGGACGCTCGTTATCGCGATGTGCGTATCGATAAAAAGGAGGGGGGAGCTCGTTTTGCGCGGATGCTTTGGTATAGGTATGGAGTCGTCTTAATTCGCGCGTTTTTCTGGACTCGCCGGCGAGGCGGAGTGGTTTCTGTTGGCGGTAGCGATTTGAAAGGAGATCGGGGAGATGCGAATTTGAAAATTGCAGAAAGTCAAGGCTTGTTAGAGCTTTGGTTGAGTGGGAAAGGAAAATGGTTTTATCGGGGATGTTTTCTTTTGGTTTTTGGTTTTGCGGATTTGAATCGTAGATGAAGAGGGTGAAGTGAAGCGTAGTAGAAGTAATTTGAAATGTTTGAAATTAAAAAAAATACGATATTTATACTTAATAAGTAAAGAAAATTAAATCAAAATGTCTCGACTATAAAAAGCAATAGTTATCTCAGAAATATAGACTTTGTAATTCTTTTACTTGCTAAAACTAGAAGTGTAAATAATAAAAATTGTATTGATTAGGCTGTAAATTAATTAAGTATGTAGTGTAAATTTCCACTCATGGTGTAAAAATTTTTTACCGTCCAAGTTTTTACATCGAATTTCACATGTAATATCATCGAGAAAAAAACGTGTAATGCGCAGCATGTAAAGATTGCGTTGCAAGCCTGCTCAATAAATCACGCGCATTAAATAGTTAAACTTTTATAAAACTCCGGCAAATGAGCAAAAATACCGGAGGGCTATAAATATATGTTAAGTAGGTGAACCTCGGGTGATGCAGAATCGAGCTCGAACTCGAATATAAAGACAATTAATCAACGCTAGGATATATAATTTCGCGGCCGCGCGCGACTTTTTTTAAAGGAGGAAATTTTTAGCCTACTCCCGCGTTGCATAAACCCAAACCTACTTTAAACGCCGCGCGCTCTCGGAAAAGTAATTTACTTTGACTTCCATTTTCTTCCTTTTTTTTCGTGCATTCCACTTTACCCATTTAGAGTGCCAGCTGCGCGTTAAGCTGTGCCTATGCATAATTAATTAGAAAATCGCAATGAGCACGTAGAAATAATGGATATATAAGCCAGAAAAAAGCAGCATTATCTAATTATCGATTAATGCTGCTTATAGATCCAGAGCGACTCTCGTTTCTACACACTACCGATCCAGTAGCTTACCCAATGCAATATCATGGACAAAAACTCATTATTAACATGTTAAACTTAAATAAAAAGCTTCAAACGACACATTTCTGCATAAGCGCCGCGGATCTAACGCGCATGCGCACTTATACAGTTTAATACACACCAAGCAAAGAGTGAGCAACGTAATTACAATAATAACGCGCGCTCGGTAGTAGTAGCTCATGGTACATGCTAGGCATCATCTCGCGGTATTATTATCCTTAATGCTATTCAAACAGAAAAGCGCGCGCATGCGCGATGCGCGCGTAATGGCCTTAAGTGCGATCGCGACTATTATTATTGAATAATGTTATTCAGTGCGCGTAGCGCCGGCGGTAGCCTTCAGAAGGCGCGACAATAATTGTTTTGTCTGTTATATTGTAGAGGGCTGGTTTTCTGACGGTTGATGAGATTTTTCGTTGAATAGAGTTTTTAAAGATTGCTAAAGGAGGTTGTATGCATTATTTAGAGTTTCGAAATTTGAGATTGCCTGTTTTGGTTGATATAATATGGTAGATTTTGCAGGTTTTTATGAGTAAATTGTGATACTTTTTAACTCAAAGTTTACTTCGCTATTTGTAGATCATTAAAATGGCGATGAAATTACGTCATTAGCGAGCTTGTAAAATCCAGAGGGTACTTAATACTCACAGTGATTTTGCCCGATATGGCCTGTTTTCTTAATCTTTCTTATGTTCTTAACGTTCTACATTTATTTAATGACTTGATGCATGTATAGATCATTAGAAATGTTATCGCGTCATTTATCGAGATTTGCAGGGAGAATGGCATTTTCATGACATTAGTTTCATTTTACGCCTAAACTGGATATCGCGGTGGTGATGCTGATCGTCAATTTGATTGAAACATTTTACCTCTGTAATTTTCTAATAACAACATTGATCTGAAATTTTATTGATCTTATATTTTAAAACCATAATAACTCAATTACGGTGACTTTAAGTTAAGGGTATATAAAGCAAGATCATTAAAATGATAAAAATTAATGCAATAAAATTTAATGACTTTTATAAATATGAACTATTTATTAAAAAAATTACCCTTCAAATCCAACACCTTCAAAGTCACTTTCGACATTAAAATGTGATTTATTTTACTCTTATATGCATAAGTATAATCATCACCGACGCTATTTCTCCAATCACCTCCTATATGAATCTGTCCTTCGGTTATAAGTCTATTAGTCGGGTTAACAACGCTGTAATAAAACCAGGCGCTATGAATGATATTTAAAAGAATTCGATTTTCATGCGATCTCTTATTACACTCATGAATATAAACTGCGTTTTCGCGTGTAAACACGTCGCATATTTTATGCTAAACATCAATTTTCCCAAGAGCACGCGTGTACATAATAACGCGCGTTTAGAGAACGATCGGGAGTCAATCGATTTTTATGATCGGTCGAATAATCGATTGATTTACGAGGCTCGATCGCTGGCATAATGCACAATCGCTTGGAGGAGAGAGCCTCTGTCATAATCGATTTATTGCGTCTGGCGAGTGGCGAGCCCGGCGACAAGTTGGACCGTTAGAGTGTGAGAAGTTTTAGGAGAATTTACGTGTATGCAAAATTGCGAAATGGCTACTGGGGTGGTTACTGTTTGGAGAAACAATGCCTTTTGTTAATATATTTTCCGATATAACAGAAGCTTTGTGGGTTAATTATTTTGTATTTAGATGTTTGTATAAAAATTGTTTGTTAAAGTTTAACTAAAATTATTACTTAACATATGACTAAGTTTCTATTACTATAGTTTCTATAGTAGGAGGCATTAAAAATTAATCTGTTATATATACAATAATTATTTAATGTTCAAATTTAACATACTAAAATATTGCTGTAATATTTTATAAATACTTGCTCAAGTGCAAAACTGAATAACAACTTTTCAAATACATAGAAAATAAATAAATAAATAAGAAAAATAACTAAATCTTTACCCTCTACTTTAATAAAATCTCGTCCTTAATCTCGCAACTCTAAATTTCATTAAAACCGACCCAGTTTCCCGAAAAAGCATCCAACCTGCAACTCGCCCACATGGATAACCCAACAATAATCACCCGTTTACACTCACGCATTTGGCATCGGAGCACGCGGAGGAGGCACAGGGTGAGAGCCTCTAGCTCGCGGAAAACAGCGAAACGTACAAATATTAATCTCGCCGCGCGTCATCCCCTGACAAATGCGAGACACGTCGGTAGGATTTTCTCTTGGTGCGGCGGCGGCGATGGCTTTACTAATTTTATATGCAAAATTATTAATCGCGCCGCGGGGCCGGTTTAAAAATAAAGGCCGCGAGCGCGATATCGCGATGTTTGCGTCGCCTCGCGTTACAGCGAGTTTTTGTTAAAATTAAGAGCGCTACACGCTCACGCGGAAATCGCCGCGCGATTCCTATTAATACGGAAAATTCAAATTTGTTCCAGTTAATGAGGAGCGTTAGCGCACGCTGCAGGGGCAAAAAATTCCTTTTGACGCGTTTTAGTTTTAATTTGCAATGCCGCGATTCGACATTTACATAATTGGCGTCTCTGCGGTGGAAATGTCGCGCGGGTTTTTTTTCCGCGATGATCTTTGAGCGTATCAATAAGTTAATCAGATAAGTTGTTGATTGAAATGCGATATGTGATTGTCAACCTACTTTGGATATCTTTTCTAGATCGTGTTGGTTTATTTTTAATAGCAATAAAATACGTCTATACATTGCAAGATTCAAATCAATTGTTATAATTTCTCTAACTTATATTTTCATTAAAAAATTCCTTTAAAAAATGTTAAAGAAAATATATATAATAGAATTTAAAGAATGAAAAGTATAAATGCATCGTTTTTTTATGAACTTTGTACACCTCTTATCAAAACGATGTATCAAATCATAATTATTATTATAAAATTTTAATTTAGATTATTTTCCAAATATTTATCAAAGACATTTATTACATTATTTTCATAATAACACACTGATAAATCCCAATGTAGACTTAATTTTATCACGTAATCATTAATATAAATAAAT
The DNA here is from genome assembly GCA_900480035.1 of Eupelmus urozonus. NCBI lineage: Eukaryota > Metazoa > Arthropoda > Insecta > Hymenoptera > Eupelmidae > Eupelmus > Eupelmus urozonus. The sequence goes on along the minus strand of UELX01004803.1, from coordinate 544 downwards.
TCTCAGTAATCATCGATCTTAATCGCTATATTAGACATTGCATTGCAGAAAGTATATAATAAGCTGCACTTAGTTTAAAATTCACTTTCTGTAAAAATGTTGCAACCACTTATCTTCTGTCTTGTCTTAACGTCACCGTTTTTAGCAAGTGCTAATCCAATTTCGAAAAATTCATTAACAAGATGGTGGGACGACAGCATACTCTACCAGATTTATCCGCGCAGCTTCATGGATGCCGATGGTGATGGTATAGGTGATCTGGCAGGTATAATCAGCAAACTCGAACACATCAAGGAAATTGCTGATACCATATGGCTGTCACCAATTTACTCCAGTCCTCAAAAGGACTTTGGCTACGACGTATCAAATTATACCGAAATAAATCCTGAATATGGCACCATGGAAGAATTTGATGAGCTTGTGACCAAAGCGAAATCTATGGGATTGAGAATTCTTATGGACTTTGTACCTAACCACAGCTCGGATCAACACGAATGGTTTAAAAAAAGTGTTAAGCGGATCAAACCTTACGATGAGTATTATA
>UELX01004802.1:0-16161 GCA_900480035.1 Eupelmus urozonus | reverse complement strand
AAATTTATTCAAGACATTTTTATAGATTAAATTAGTCTCATCTCAAGGAGAAGCTCTTGTTGCACATTTTCCTTAAAGTAAGACTACAAACATCAATAACTTGAGTTTTTCAAAGCGTTAGACTGTATGGCTTCGGCTTTGTCCATTTTTCAGTGCCTAAAAAAATATCCCAAAGTTTCGTTAAGAACTGAGTATCTATAATAATATCTAAATAATCTATAATAATATGAGACCCGAAGGTGTGACACTCTCCTGGTAAGACAATTAAATATCTAAAACGTTAAATGCTAAAGAATTGTAAATGAAATAATTAAATTTGAATGCAGCTTTGGGTAGAAAAAGAAATTTTATTTGGTTCTCAAGTAGAAACTTTCTAAACGTTAAATATTTTCTAACTGTATTTTAGATTACTATTTGCATTTGTAAAGTTTCTACTGTCGAGTTGAAAATTTTTTAATTTTCATCTCTATTTAAAACCTTTCGAGTTTAATTATTTAAATTATCATTCACGTATATTTCTAGCATTTGATGATCTGATATTTTAGTCACTAGTCTTAGTTGAAAAAAAGTCATTATAAGTAGTGAATTTTGACACTTTGCTACAGATAGGAACTGAGCTTTTCCTTTTTCGAAACCCACTCAAAATACAAATTAATAGTGTTTTGACATAATCAATTCGAACGATTATCTAGGGCTTTAAAAAGAGTTTTTTTCAGCCTTTAATTGCTTACTGGCGTAAATTGTTTATTACCTTTTATAAAGGGTCATGTAAACTTCATTATATATTGCCTTCACTGTCTCAATATTCATCGCGTTTCAATGCTCGGGACAGCAAATTTTCAAATTTTTTTTGCTCTTTTTACTCATGCGTGTCCGCAGAGATAAACATGAAAATAGATGTCGTTATCTCTGTATAAAGAAAAAGAGAAAAATGATTTATGCTATTTTTACGATGAGTCACCCAGCCACCCTTATAAAACTGCTTTTGGTAGCAAATTTATTAGTGTAATACAAGATTAATGTGCGATGTTGACTATGTTTCACTTATTTTGCTTGATTGTTAAGTCTCGTTTCGAAAATTTAAATTTTTGAGAAGTTATTGTTGGCATTACAAAATTTGTATTTTATCAATAACCTATAATATAAATTATAAATAAATTAATTGCTCAAACTTTTTACTTGTATGACAATGATCTTTAATTTTAAAAACTTTTTTATTATACCTAATTGTTTTAAAACTATTTTAAATTGATATATACATATAATAATATGATATAATCCCATATTTGAATTTATAATAATCGATTCAATTTCATTTCATTTCATTCCATTCCATAATATAATTTCATGTTGTTCTGTTGTATCATCTAGTTAATTTGTTTCTTTATATTTCACCGTGTCTTAAATTATTTACAATGCTCGTTTTAGAATTGCTTCTCCATCTTGATTTATATTTATAGTATTTTAAGCTGGGTATGAATAAATGATTTTAACATTAGGAGCACATAAGGATTAAAGTGAATTCGTGTGAGTTGAGATATGTTGAAGACTGAGGTAGATGATAAGCGAAATGAAGACATTAATGAATTCCTTTTGTTTTACTAGCTTTCTTTACGCTTTGGGAAATTTAAAAAAAATATACTTTTGCAAATTTTAAAACACAAACTTTCATTGCTTGCAAAATAAATAAAAAATTGATAATCATACTAAAAGCATAATTTTTTACTTATGTATTATTGCAGTTTCTTTTTATGGAGCGAGCTATATCCACCTTTCGGTGCAGGAGGCAAAGAGCGCAACCGACATTAGTTTTAGATTTCGAACGCACCTGACTGACGCGATGCTGATGCTGGCCGCTGGCAGGATCGACTATTGCCTGATCAAACTTGAATCTGGACGACTGAAGGTACGTTTTAACTTTTCCTTTGTAGTTCATCAATTTACTTTTCAGCGTTAATCCAAGCTTTGATAGATAAGTCAAACATAAGCTATATAGGTACTCTAACGAACGCATTGCTAATCTAACGTCTAGTCTTAGATTTTTCTGTGTACCGAGAACCTAAATTATTCAGAAAGACAAATTCACTTTGTTTAACTTAGCAAAACATCCAGACCCCTTTTAGCAGTGCGATGGTAATTAAACTTTCAAGTACTCCGGCGCTACCGAGAAAGTTGTATACTTTTTCACTGCACAGCAAAGCGCTTCTTTGATTCTCTTTTCCAATGAATGTTCCTCTCGAAACCACTCGAGCCTCCGATAGATGAATAACTGACGAAAGCCTCTGCGAAATTGTGCGTTCCATTAAAAATCGCACCAAAGCTGATTTTCCAAGACCACAGCAAATCAACCTGAATTCAATAATCAGAGAGATAAAAACGAACTTTTTAAGAAAAATGTCAAAAAGACACAGCCAACGGCCCTTCTATTATACTCGCACGCAAACTCAGCCGATAAAAAACTTCAAAGAAGTGGCAAAATACATAAAGTACACTCGACCACTACGGCAAAAGCGCTTGGAGCTGCGCCCCGTAAAGGAGGCCTCAGCGCGCGCCTGACCTTTGAGTCATATCTCAGCGTTGCGCGCTCGCGCAAGGGAAAAAACAAAAGCAAAGAATCACTCCAGAAATCTCAAAACGTATATGTATATATATAAACATTCGCGGCCTATTTCCCGAGCGTGCATATATTTTCTTCGAGCGCGCGCAGCAATATACACAGTAAAAGAAAATTCCGGCGGGCCCCGCTGGCGCTGAAAATGTCGAGCTCGAAGCACTTGGCTGTTTTCGAGTGCTTTCAACGCCCTCGAAATTCTGAGCTGTCCGTGCGAGTCGGGCAAAAAAGTTCTTTCCTTTCCCATATTTTCTTTTTCTTTTTTTTATAGTGAGCACTTTTTCTCCATCCCTCTCTCTCTCTCTTTCTCTCTTTCTGCCTTTGCAATTATTAACGCGCTCTCGCGCAGTATAAACGCATTATTAATTCCGCAATAGGTGCACGCGTATAACTCGTAATTGAAACGAAATTCTCGAGAGTCAAGAGGGCCTGCTCGAAAAGTCACGCTGATTATTCGCGAACGGCTTTGGCGCTTTTTTATCCGAGTCAGGCTTGCTGTTTTTTCCGCATACGGGAAATATAATTAATTTTTACGAGACTTGGATTCGCGTTCACTGAACGCTCGTGTTAATAGTGAAAGGCGTTTTTGTGTTTGTGTTGAGTAAAAAATAATTATTTGAACTTTGACGGGGGCGTTGAATGAATTTTCATCAGCGGATGATTTTTGTACCCGGGACCTCTTTGATACAGAATTATTTTACAAATTACTTGTAGTTTATTGATCCTTTTTTTGCACGTATATATGACGATTCATGAAAGTTATAAATCAACAATTTATAATCCAAAAACTAAAATAACCTATCTTTACACCGCGTCTTGTCTTACCCAGCAGAAAATTCAACATAAAAAAAAAACTAAACAGTCTTCCCTAACAGGGCGCCTTTCAGTTGACATCCAAGCAAAGAAAAAAAAAAACTAAAACCATCCTAGACCTTCGAGCTATATAGCTGCCGCTTTCTCCAGCTCTCTCAGTCTCGAGTAAATTCAGCAGCGACGGAGGCGGCAGCAACAGCTCGGGGGGGTCAAAGAGGGTCGTTTAAATCCGTCCCCGTCGTCGTCGAAGCGCGTGCACTTTGCGGCAATCCTCTCCTTGAAGAAATTTCTCCTTCATGCCGCCCGGCGAACTTTGCGTTTGCGCGTGAAATTGCTATTTATTAGCAATTAAGGAGTGGCGAATAATAGGACGCGAATAATGGGTAAGGGAACTGAAAGAAGAATTTTAGCGACGCTCGGCTCTTTGGGTATAAAGTTGAACGATTTGTGGAAAATTGTTGTTCGGTGTATTGTGGAAATCGATGAATGTGGATGAAGTTTACGTGAGGATGGAATAAGGCTTTTGTTAGGAATGTAATTACACTAGGGAATGGAAAAGAAACATTTGATATTATTGTGATTGAAACGTTTAGTTTGCGATGTAATTGAATGTAGATGTAATTTTGAAATTGAGGTAGATCTTGCAAGAAAGTTTAAATAAAAAGGTAATAATATTGAAATGCATTGTTAAAAAAATTGATATTTGTAAGTGAGTATTGTTTCAGACTGGAATATTGACCTGATATAGTTTGATACTCGTATATAAGATGATTATTTACCTCGTTCAATTTTGCTTCCTAGCTTCGTTCGGACAAAAAATACTATACGAGATAAATTATTAACTTCCAATTTCTGTATCGAACAGAACTATTTTTTTGTTTTTTAAATATAAAGTTTCAAAACATTTGCAATATTAAATTTTATAAAAAGTTTGATGGTCTATTATTTCATAATTTCAAAAAAACAATTTCTAGCGCAAGGTAAAAAAGTTTTGATATAAAATTTGACTTCTTTCCATACAAAGTAAATAAAAAGTAGAAAAACACAAAATACTCATTGCCATTAATCTCGTTTTCGATAAACAAGCTCAAAGATAAAACCATAACCTGCTACTATGGAGTTTCCCATTATTTCGAATGTACAACGTAGTATACACTTACGAGAAATTGTTTAGAGCGAACATGGAGAGGGGATAAGGAGGAGCTGTCTGATTTATAAATAGAAAAGTCGAGAGTCTTCATCTCTCTCGTCTCAGGCTTATTTTCTTTTGCCCCGGCCGCTTTCTTGTTATTCACTGTTTTCCCCTCTTCATATTTTTTCCTTGTCAAAGCTTTCACGAGATTCGTCGTTATTGCAATTTACATCATGGGGCGAAGAAATTCTTTTGTTTATATCTTATTTAGTTTAAGCACGATCTCTGGATTATTTTCGTAGTATTAGTAGCATGTCAACCTGTACTTCTGTCAATATTAATACGCCCATTTCATAACATCAATTTCGATCAATATCAATTTCATAACGTAAAGCTCCGAGAACGTATTTGCCCATGAAAATTAACATTTCTTAGCGAATGATTCAAATAAGTAATAAATATATTTATTTATTTAATACTTTTTCAGAAATCTTGAAAATATTCATTCTTTGGAAAGACTTTCTAAATAAAACAGATGTCATTACTACAGCGTCGTATTACAGCGTCAAGTCTTAATGAAATTTTGCTATTTATTTATTCTTACTTCTTATTAATGTTCAGGGGTGACATTCATAATTGGACAGAGGATAAATTAAATTTTTGTATGCAAAAATGAGCACTGCAGCGTGAAGCTGAACTTATAATGAGCTTGTCGCCGAAGCTTTACTTAATTATGGCGCGGGTTAAGTGCAATTGAAAATTCACAAGCACAACGGCTGAAGTTGCAGTTTTACTAAAGTTACAAGCCGATGAAGTAAAAGTAACTGTCCGCTCTACAGTTCTCTCGCTTCTTTTCGATTGCTTTAATGAGTTCAGTTTTATGCAATTAAGTGACGAAGTTTTCCGATGCGCCCTCCAGACACGACGTGCTGAAATGATTGATTTATCGACCACGGATAAACTGCTTTCCTTTTTTTTTTGATTTGCCAGCGAAAGAAAACACGATCAGGTGTTCCACTTTCTTTTTTCTTTTATTTGTCGTTCTTGTTATTTTTTATGCTTATTTTATCGATGATTGATGAAAGTGTTCACTTTAATAGAGGGTTCGAATCGCTACTGGCTAAGTTCGTTGCTTCGTGCTCATTATATAAATTAAAAACGTTTCGATACATTTTACTTTATTATTTATATCATAAAAGAAAATACTTTTAAATACGAAATAATAAGCTTCGCCATTATTTTATTAAGGCACGACTTTTAAAATATAATTAAAAGAAAAAATTAATAGCTAAAAAATAAAATTGGTATACATGTTTATCGATATAATTTATAAGAAAGAATCTTTGAGGGTTATTTGGCGTAATTTATTAAAATACGGAAAATATAAAAGCTTTAAAAACAAAAGAACTTTTATGATTTCTGAAAATGTCTTCCATTTTGTGATATTTTGATTGCTTTAGTTTACGTCCTTATGAAAATATATTAGAATATGTATTATCAATGTTTATAATGAAGCAATAATTACATTTCAAAGCTTCTGGGACAATATAAAGCTTTTTATTTATTTATTTTTTTTTTATTAATTTTGTTTTAACATGTTCAAAATAATGCATTTGAATGTAAAATTTTTTCATCCAAGATATAATCGCACAATAACTCTAAAGTTCGTTGGAGAAGCGTTTTGCTAAAGTAACTAGTGATTTTTCCGGGGTGTAGTTTTTCAGAAAGATAAAGAAAATTTTTTTACAGGTCAAGAAACTTTAAAAAAAGTAGAACAATTTTAAAAACTATCCTCTAGGCAAAGATTTTTTTTTAATTCTAAAGACACGTCGATTCATTTTATACCGTATTACATTAACGTCTCACAAATAAACGTTTGAAAACGGAGATTAACGAGGTGCTTTTATTTGAAAAACAATTTACAAAAAAGTAAAGCATAAATAAAAGATCTACTAAACACACTTAAAACAAGCAAAGTAAAGAGTAGATGTATAAGAAGAGTAATAAAAGGAAGACAGTAGGAAATAGACCCTCCAGTCGAGTGCCTTGAAGAAGTTAACTTCGGTCGATAAGGCAATTTCTCACGGACGGCTTTTCCGTCTGATGTCCCGCGCTTTTTCGCTTCTTCGATCTATGTTTTCCAGCGAATCTTGTTTATTACTTCATTCGATGTTTTATCGATGTGTATATTTCGTTTAGCTTGGGTGTATCCGCAATAATGTGAAGGTATCTAAAATATGCGAGTCGAGTCAAATCGGGTGTCGTATCGGATAGTCGAAAAATAGTAGGCGATCCAAATTTATCAAGATTGCGGAACTTATCAAAGTAACACGTGAAAAAAAGGTCATAATGAATTTAGGCTCTTATATACATTGTGTATTATACGAATGATATCACACATATATGAATTGCTGAGTCATTTAGAGCTTTCTTTTGTGCCCCCCCCCCATTCTCGGATAATCTAATAAATTTCACTAGCTCCATTAATTTAAGTATATCCCAATATATTAGAGTAGCCGGTTATTTTCGAACTTTACTCGAGATCGTATTGGCCCTATTAACTCGGATTTTATCATCGATTAGCCCAATTTTTAGAGTACCCGCTCACTTTTAATTAGCGTGCTAATGCGTAAGTGCGCGTATGTCCAGGTAGGTGTGAATTGATATGCGTAGGTAATAGGCGAAACAACAATTAAAATTGTTGACGTGCAACAACACTTAAAAAAATCTAAATGTTTTTAATCAAAAGTTTAGTTTTTAAACGTATATCGTGTTTAAAAAAACTTTTAAAATTTAAATATAGCAATGGGAAAAAACAAATATGGATCAAGTAGCAGAATACCGTAAAATGATTGGAAATTGTTTCATTGGAATCCTACTCTGAGCGTGTTTTGCATCTCTTATTATGTTGCAACAAAAACCGTACATTTTACCACGAATTACATTCCGATATATTAATTTTCGATATAAAACACACAGAGTCGTGAATAACAATAAAATATTTATGAAATAACTCCGAAATTAATAATTAATTAATATTCTCATTTATGAAGCAATAATTTGATAAAAAGGAACTGAATACTCTTAACGAAACTAATATCGAATACTATAATCTACTTTAATGTTATATAAAATATGATTGAAACGGGTTCATCTTTGAGAAAGCATTCTGCTAAAATAGTTTGTAGTATTAGCGAATTCTGCTACTTTTCCGTAGATTAATTTTCTTCAAAAAAATTTACAAGAGTCTCTCGTAATTTTACACCGTTGATTTTTACTCCTTGCTCTTGTTCTGCAATTCAAATAAGCGCGGCCTATTTTTCAGCGAAAGGCAATTTTCGCCGACTGACGCGAAGAGTCTCATATCGACGGGAGCTTTTGCATTGTCATCGACATTCTTTTTTTTTCGTCAGAGCATTTCCAATCCGTGTTATCCTTCTTTCTTGCTTGCACTCTCGTTTCCATCAAAGGCCGCAAAATTGAAACCGCGCGTCGAAATTGCCGGAGACGGCACTGCGGGGTTCATGTCACTTTTAACCGACGGAGAATATACAAATGAAATTAGAAACTTAAAATGCGCGATAAGCTGGAAGTGATTCTGGCGTGAATCAATTTTTTCGGATAAACGAAGTGGCGTGGCTTTTTAGTGTTGCCAATCTGCGTGATGAATTTTTTAGAAAGAATGTGATGCAAAAGTTGTAGTTGAATGAAAAATGCAATCAAAATTGATTTTGCCTTTTAGATCTTTTGGTATCTATTGTCATTGTAGTTATATTTTAATCTGGGGAAAGAAAAAATTTCGAATAGATAAAGCTTGGCATTTTTGTAATTGAAAAAGAAAAATGAAAAATGATGCTTGTAGTAAATTTAAAAAAAAGACTAGAAAAATGAAGATTTTCGGATGACAAAAGGATTTTTTGCTAAGAATTTGAAAAAGTCAACTTTTGAAATATGAAATTTTTTTAAAATCAATATATTTATTTTTCTAAACTTAAATAAAATTTTTTTGTATATTTGTACAGCAAATAAAGAAATTCATCTCAATTAATTTTCTTTTGAAACTCTTAATTAAAACTATTATGCAAAAATTAGAGAATTACTAGATCTAGTTACTAAAGTAATTGAATTTTTATTTCGTTACATTAAAATTGTTAGGTAAAAATGTAGTCAGAAAAAAATAAAGGTTTGATTAAATTACGGCATTAGTTATACAGGGCGAAAAATTTAACCAATTACCTATATAAAAAAATTTTAAGCGCAGGATTGCGGATGTGCATTACATGCTCGAAAAAATGTTTATTGAATATACTACTCATAGAATAAAAATTCGGAAGAAGAATTTATTTGATATCCAGCAATAAAATGCATATTCTATGTAAAAAAGATATTTTATCCCCAATTGTTTTTATTTAACATGAAACATACAAAATAAAAAGTTCTTTCTATATAAAATATATATTATACATTTTTTTAAAGAGGGAAGACATTTAGAAGAACACTAATCTACTTATAAAAGATTTACTCTTTAAAAGATAAGGAGTAAATCCATGCCCGAATTTACTTCTTAGCAAAATTTACTCCTTATAAGGAGTATTTTTCTTGGCTGTCTCCTCATAAGGAGTAAATTTCGTGAAGTTACAAAATTTACTCGTTATAAGGAGTACATTTCTTAATTTTTTAAATTTTACTCTTTATAAGGAGCAAAAACTAAAATTTATTCCTTATAAAGTATAAATTTCAGAAATTTAAAATATTTACTCCTTATAAGGAGTAAATTTCGAGAAGTCGAAAAAATTTACTCCTTATCAGCAGTAAATTTAAAAATATACTCTTTATAAGGAGTAAATTTGGGCATGTATTTACTCCTTATCTTTTAGAGAGTATACCTTTTGAATAGAAATACAGTTTAAATATTCTTTAGGTGTCTTATATCTTATTTCCTCTTCTTAATTCTACATCCACTAAACTATTCTAACTTAATCAAGCAATCATCCTTATTAAATCTTATCTCGATTAATTCTAATTAAAATTCAACAAAGACTTTGAATCAGCCTCAAGCTTGCTCAGAAATATCGAATAAGCATACGAACTTCAGTAAAAACTTGATAAATCGATGAAAGAAATAATTCTTAGACACACAAATTTTTTATCTTTGTCAAGGTCCACATAAATCTAGGAGCGGGTGAAAAAGAGCTGGCAAGCGCCCGCGAGCTTCAGCTCAACGACCTTAGCTGGCACGAGGTGAACCTGAGGCGGCGTGACGGCAACATTACCCTTAGCATCGACGTCATTCATAGCGTAAGCGATGTCCTGCCTGGCCGGTTTTACGAACTCAACATCAACTTTGGTGTCTTCATCGGCGGTCAGGGCAACTTTAACGAATTGTTTTTAGGTGAGTACTTTTTTTCTTCGAAATTGGCTAATGCCATTTAATAATCGATTGAAGAATTATTTTTGAGAAGCTATTTTGGACTGATTCTTTTAATGAAATAGATTTGTAAAATTTTAGCAATTGTAATTAATTTGCTTGTATTTTGTTTATTGACTGAATGGTCTTTACTATAGTAATTAATGTCCGCATTACTAAAAAAATTATATTGGATCTTTTATCAAGGATTTTATCAAGTATTATGGATTTTCAATAGAGGCTTCTATCCTTTATTATCTACGTTATTGAACTTCAAAATATAAGTGTTATTAAAAAAAGATAGACATTTTTTTGAATCTCAAAAAAATTTGTTTTGAACTGTTTCATTAAAAATTTTGAGTAATTAAAAATGGTTAATTCTTCATACATTCACCTGCACTGAACTTATTATGAAAAATAGTTTGTAAAACTAATTTCATCATAGCTAATCATAAACTTAACTGCACATAAAAAGAATTTACGCTATTCACAAATAAAGCATAATCTCACATAAAATATAAAAACAATGGCAATAAAAGGATTTATAGATCTTAAAAGCAGAAATGACTCAGAAAAATGAAATGTGCAACGCTTATAAACTCTAAAATCTAAAATGAGAAATGAAATTGTAAAATACTAAATATCATAATAAAGGAATAAAATGAACAGTAAACTTCAGACATTTTAGCGCACTGAGAGCTTGCATAACTTTTTAAATTTCAAGGATTACCAAGCAAACAAAAGACAACATTTTTCTGCTTACGCAATTCAACCTTTTGATAATCAAAAAAATACTCTTTCTACCTTCAAAAATCTCCATTCAGCCATTTTATCCGGCTTCAAAAAATTTCAAAAATTCCTCTCCATGGACCTTTTTATCCTTGCAAATCATGTCCTCCGACATTTATTTGTCCCCCGTTTCCCGTCTGAACTTCCGCCTGTCTATCCTCGGGGCCTCGGGGATATCTCTCCCTGTTTCATTGTACAAATCGATTATAGAGCCGAACAGTCGAACTTTACGAGACGCAAGGAAAAAAGGAGGAGCTCTTGAACGCGCGCAGCATCTGTCTGACTACTGCTGTACTGACTGACGCGGTTCCTGATTTTGTTCGAGTGCTGCTACCTCCGCGAGTCCGACTGACAAGTCGACGTTTTTAATTGTCTAGAAAAGTATTTTTCTATTAAGTTTAGAGTTTAAGTTTATTTGTTTGTTTGATTAAAATATTGAAAGGATAAATATGCTTTTAATATGAGCTTATTTATGTACAGATTTTTAAATAATGAAAAATGTCAATAATAGGCTTAAATTCTAGAGACCAGACCAATCTTGTCAAAGTTGATTTAAAAATGAAGATCGTAGAGAATCGAGTAGTATTCTGCGAAAGAAGATAATCTTTTAAATTGTTAACCAGAATTCTCTGGTGACATAATATACAAAACAGTTATTTCGTGTTAAATAAAATATCGACATAAATGCAATGTAGTTCGATGTATTATAACTCAAATTTAAATATAATTAGTTTAGGAAAGTAATATGAGAATTGATATTGCTGTATTAAGCAATTATTACAATTTAATTTACTATTAGATGTTTCAAATTTCAATTTAATTAAAGGTCAAAGTTTGTTTTACATTTATTTAATGTATAAAACTAAATTTTCCATATTAATTTTCGGTTATAATTTATGTTCATTGTAATACTTATATTTCATCGCAATTACAACGGTTACTTTATTATTATAGCAAAAATTTCAAAACTGTTTTTGCCAGTGCATTTCTGTAAATCGAAATTTGTAAATAAATATTTTAATTGTAATTATAACATGTCATAACAATATTAAAAATGTCATAACAATATTAAAAATGTCATAACAATATTTTATTTTATATTTTTTAACTTTTTGACCTAATGTTATTTTTAATTAATTATTTGAAAATGTATAAATTTTTCACTAAATCGTAATAAATACATTCGAATAAAAAAATGCTTTAAAAAAAGATTTTCTTTAATATCTATCCGATTATAAAACTACAAAAGACAGAATATTCTAGTCGCTAATACCATAATGTTACGAGAATAAAAAGTATCTCAAGACCTCAACAGTAAATAGTTGTTATCAGAAATGTACAATTTATAATATCATTACTTAAAAAAAAGTAATAACACCAAAGTACGAGTAACTATAAAACATTCTAAAACCTATAATAACTAATCAACTAAACAGAACTAGAAAAATAAAATTCTTTTTACTTTTTTAAATTAGTATATTAAACTAGAATTTTTATTGTTAGTTAACAAGAAATGCTTACTACACATTATTGTTATGTAACCTTACGTACATTGTTCATTAGACTACATATAGAGCTGCACAATGACGCTGTCGAGTTCACTACAATTCTAGTTTTTTTTACTAAAATATTTCTTACAAGAGATTCTGCTATGGCTGGAACACAGAGGATCTATCCCAGTGTATCAAACTTTCCCCTAGACATATTAATAAAAAACTATTCCTTTACACAACCAAGTAATCCAATAAACATGCAAACATTCAAAACATCCTTCCGTATCCTGTCCACTCAGTCAGTTAAATTTAACAATAAACACTAAAACTCGCCCTTTACATCCGCCTTCCCAAAAAGGTCGATTGTAAATGAAAGCGGCGACAAACAGCCCGAGCCCGCACACAAATCATTGAACGCGCTGATTTCTGAGCGTCAGCATAACGCTTGTCTCTTGATAAATGTTCGAGCGAGAGCCCATCGATCGGATACATCCCATCGTGCGGACCTCGTGCGGACCTTTTATTCGGCGCGCGTAAACAAGCCTCGGATCACTACGCCGCGTGTTTGCTAACCTGGCAGCATGCGTTTTTCACACATTGTTTCACGGATTTTCTCTCGTTTTTTCGAAAATTTTGAGCTTACTCTTCGATTCTGCTGTTTGTGAAAGTTCGCCGAGCCGAGGCTTTTTTCGTGATGGTAAGCGGATTGCAGATGCGCGTAGATGCAATTTTTGCTTTGCAAGTTTAATGAGTTAATTTTGCAAATTGTTCTTGAGCATTCGATAAAAATTATCAGGGGAAATCGTGATTTGATATGAACAATTTTGTAAAGAGTAGATAGGAATAATAGTTTATACGTGATAATAATCAAAGCAAATACACGTTACAAATATTTTATTAAGTAAAATTAAAGAAGTGTAAAATTTTTCTTGTTATTAATAATTATAAAAACTCATTTTTTCTTATATTTCATCTCTCTAAAATGTTATAATAAATAAGTGTAAAGCACCTGAGAGATATCTTCTTTGAATTACAAATTCAAGGAAAAAAACTAGATTTTTGCAATTCTGTTGACTTGTGTCAGGTCGAGCTTTCTTAATCTTCATTTTATAATTTGCGAAATCAGATTATAAAATACATAAAACAATGTTACATTCATTTACTATTGGTACTTATTTTTTTTTATGCAAGTGCATCTTTTTAAATTACAATCATTACTGTTAACATGCTACTGCTTTAATTTTGGAGCAGTATAATATTATTAAATTCATTCATCCAAAGCCATTAATATTTATTCTCTTCATTATGAATGGAAATTATTGCTGTACGAAAACAAAATGTAATTGTGGAACAAAGCACAATCGCTACGAATTTTCGTTAATAAAATTAAGACCTCTGAATTTTTAATTGAATTTGTTATTCTTAAAAGATAATAACCAACTATCAATGAGCTTAGTAATATAATTTTTAATAATCTTTGTAAAATATAAGAAGCACATTACATTTTACAAAGATAAATTTTGCTTAATATTTACATTTATTTTGCAAAAACATTTTATAAATTATTCTACAGACATTTTTGCAGAATTAATTTAATTTACATGAATATTTCACGGATTAAGATTAAAAGGTGCATTTTATTGTTTCATATAAATATTATTATTTTTTCAATGTATTTATATACAAACTCTCGTGCCGCTAATTCAATGCGATTGACGCAAACAGTAGTAGCAGCCGCAGAATACAATGCAAACGAAAATTCACAATTTACATATTCATGACCGAGAAAGGACGAATTCGTTTTGTTTATCTGCCGCCCGCCAACTCCTTTTGCCCGTTTACGCGCCTCCAAAAGTCTTATTAGCCCAAGGGTGATACTTTGAATTCTCGAGTCGAGGGAGCCAAAATGAGCTATACAGCCGTTGTCTCAATGTATCCATGTATCGCGTTATATAAAAAAATTTAAACCTTGAAGTATACTCAAAGATTTTCTTATGAAAAAAATATGAAATTGTTGGATTGATAAAAACTGTTCTAAACTTTTTTGTAGTAAAGTTGCAATTGAAATACAAAACCCTCATATGTGAAAACTATTCTGGGAACATAATGAATTGAGCTTGGAAAAGCAGAAAATCGTATAGCTTCCAATTAATAATTCAACTCAATACACAGTTTATTTGATTTTATCTGATTGCATTGCAAATCGGTAAGTATAGTGCATTGTTGATATTTTTTTATACCTCCAAATAAAACCAATCGAGTATTTTATTTTCATTATAGCTTTTATTAAAATATGTACTCAAATATTAATGATTTAATTAGTCTAAAATTCAACTCTTTTTAAAAAATTGGCATTGTTTTTCATACACAATGTTTTATGTAAAAAATATTGTTTAAATTACAATCTGTGAACACGCATGAATAGCTTTTCATAACAATTCCGCATATGAAGTCCATAAATTTCATGAATTCTTGGAATACACAAAATTTTCAATTGTACACAATTCTTGGAATAAACAAAATTTTCAACCTCGTACGATTATTTGGTTGTTTTTAAAATAAAGACTTTTTTAAATTAAAAACGAAATATCTACAAAATAAAATGCCAACGAGTTAATCTCCCGGGGCCTCCAAAACTGCCATAGCCAAACCTGCCTCAGAAAGTATCTACATTCTTTCTAATCCATCCGTCTTATAATCCTATATCCCTCGCACAAAAAACAACTCAAAACTCGCTTAGCTATATTATCTCAACGGCATTAATAAACAAATCATCACTTTGCCAGGTCACACGGAGTACCTGCGGGGATGTATGGCCGACATCATGTACAACGGTATTAGAGCAATCGAGCACGCGCGACACAGGCGTAATAGCACAGAGGCTACCGCCGTCAGCTGGGGCTGCTCAGCAGAATTCGACGCTGGACCACGGGCTGAGATTAGCTTCGTTGAAGACGGCGCTTTCTTGGCAATACCACGCGCCATACCTCGCTCTGGATCCAGGTGAGGCGTCAGAATTATTGGTATTATGCTTTTCTTTGGGAATTTTGAGTAGTAAAGATGTTTAATTTCGATTTTTATTTTTTTGCGTTATTTATAATATTATTATTTATCACAAAATTTTTTTGCTCAATTAACTGTTTTCCGTCAGACCGATTATTATAATAAAAAGCTGTTTTTATGTATACTAATATCTTTCGATATGCAGTATCAAAAAAATGTAAATATCGATAAGTGTGATTTAAAGTTAGCTAGACTTATTCAGAAAAACAAGCAAGAACTTTGTAAATATTCATATCTTTGCACATTAAATCCAAATTAAAAGAAATACAAATGAAGTACTTTTCTAGCTTTTGCAAAACATTCCTCTTACCGCTGCTTGCCATTCACCTTTGAGTCTGATCCTTTAGCAAGTCTCAATTTGCTTGAAAATCGATACCTCTAGCAAACTAGAGCAGGTACGCAAGCGAATCAAAGTGCAGCGGCATTCCTTGACCAAATGATTTCACTTGGCGTTTCGTTCACTTTCTTTCTCGCTTTCTTTTCAATCACTCGTTCCGCGTTTTTTTTCTCGCTTTTTCATCGAAACTGAAGAAAGTCTACATTGCGAAAAGCGAGAAGAACGAAAGAGAAGACGAAAAAGTAAATATAAAGTTGAAAACTTAAACTTTACTTACTACTCTCTATTTACTTACTACTTACTACTCACTATTGTGAGCTAGATGCCATGAAAACTTTATTAATTAATTGTCTATTGATTTGTATTAGATGAGTTTCATATAAAAAGGTATTTTAGGCCAAAGATGTTTATTTGCTAATTCGTTTTAATTGAATTCAATCATATCTAATTACTTTATACGTGGTGCTTACAGTTTTGAGGGCTATATTTTTCATTATAAATCATAAGTATATATAC
>UELX01004801.1:0-16166 GCA_900480035.1 Eupelmus urozonus | reverse complement strand
ATATATATATATATATATATATTTATAATGCAAATTTAAATAATCTGTTAAATTGACTAAGTTGATAATGAAAAAATATTTTATTTAAAAAAATATGTCAAAAAATTTAAAATAAATTATTTATATACTTAAGCATATTATGTTGCAAAGGTAAATAAATAGAAATCGTATTAAAAAAAGTTATTTTGATATTTTGTATTCCGCTGTACTTTAGTATTTTAACAGTTTATTTAAAATGACAAACTTAGTCAAATTAGAATTATAAATTTCATAAATCAAAAAGAGAAATCTTGTATACGTAAACTATGATTTCGTTCTTTTTACAAATCCAATAAATTTTTTTATAGAATTTCTATAATTCAGAATAAACACGTACTTATATTTGTCCTTGGGCATTTTTAAAAAGTTAAATTATGAAACATAAACAATTTTTGGCTTCTATTTTTAAATCCATCCATTTTACTTTAGGCATTAAAACTGTTTGTTTTAAATTAAAAAAAAAAAGTTAAGATAATAACGCAAACTCCAAAAAAATCTGCGTACAACGAGATGAATAAAAAAGAGGGTAAAGATAAAGAGACTTAGTCGGGGCTTTTGCACGCGCGGGGCCGTGCAGAGGGGATCGTAGAAAACGGAAGAGCGACTGACAACGCGCCCGCGCGCGCACACATACGGAGAACTTAGCTTAGCTTACGCAGCGGATCACGAGAGAGGCCGTAAGCGCGGTGTGCTGCGACCAATGAGCCGTATCCTGCTAAACTGTTAAGAAGGAAGTGCTTCATTGCTGGACTGTCCGCGTGCGTACCGGCCTAATGTATGTACCTACGCTACGTACCGCCATCGTGACCCGATATGTGGACGAACGCGCGCGCACACGCGTACATCAGGAAATACACACTGGCTGATTTTTGAATTTTTATTTTCTTTTAACGGGTAGTATTGTGTTTTCGAAAAATATATGTAGACTAAAAAGGTTGCCTGAAATGGTAAAATGAAGTACGTAAAAATTCTTTGCATACTAGTAGATTCTCACGCTGAGCTTGCTGTAATTATAGAACAGTCAAGAACAATTCTTATCAATGTTAACATTTATTGTATATTTTTAAGTGGAACGTAGTTACAATTATGAATCTCAATTATTTTGAAGGTTTTCAAGAGATTTTAAATAGATATTGCTATCACATACTCGGCGTACAGCACACTTTCGTAAACCAGTGATTTTAGCGAAAATTAGCTAAACGAGTCCTAATGTGGATCACTTAATTTTAACGTCACCTCACGTACGTTTCACAGCAGATTTGTGCAATCTGAGAAAATTAGTGCTTCTAATTTTATATTTTTTTTTATCAATTCTACTAATGTCTTTGACTATTTTTTTAAGTTTTTCTTCAAATAAAATTTAATTTTTCTAAATTCTCTTTCTTTCAAATTTGATTCACATTTTGAATGATAATTTGAATTCTTAACATCTTGATCATCGAATTTAATATTATTTAAGGAATTAATAAAATGCGTATTTTTAACGTCTCATTAATGGCTAAAAAGTTGAATTTTGATTACAGATTGTAAAACTTAAAAAATCTATATACTTTATTCATTATACGGCTAAAGAATTAAAAAAAAGTACATTATTTTACACTAAAATAAATTTATGTACATATCACAAAGTTTATTGAATACAAAATTGAATATTAATAATTTCATCGAGTAATCATGATAGGATTACAAATCAAATAAGTAGTAGATCACAAAATGATACAACTACTTTTCTAAATGCGAATATCGATGAATTCATGAAGACACTATAATAGCTCAGAAGTATATAAAGTGACGAAAAAAGCAATGAACATAAAAAAGACTTCACTTCTAGAAAAAGAAGCTTCATACCGCGATAAGAGATAAGAAAGAGAAGAGCAGATAGCCCGAATCAAAAAACGTATGTACATCCGAAAAGTTTCTTAAAAATTGGCCCTCAACAGATAAGACCGATATTACAACAAAGATAAAAAGTAATAGGACAAGAAGATAAACAATGTCATGCGCTCTCTAGAATCATAAAAATTTCAATTCACGGTCGGCCAAGCCACAATTCCTCAAAACCCAAAGCGCTCTTCTAATAAAAACACATTTTAACACACTACAAAACTCTCGTCCCGTCGCTCTCAGGAAGTTTCCTTTTTCCACCGTCAATATATCCACTCCTCAGCCTTTATTCGTCAATTACAGACAAACGCAGGAAATTCCTCGGGGCAAAAGGAAAAAAAAGAGGAAGTTTGCGCGCAGATATCTCGGGGAGGCACGTACGTACGCGAGACGGCCTCCTCGTCCTTGCGCGCTCGAGAGTACGCAGTGTGAATGGGGGAAAAAGAAGGATCGTC
Organism: Eupelmus urozonus; assembly: GCA_900480035.1. Lineage (NCBI taxonomy): Eukaryota > Metazoa > Arthropoda > Insecta > Hymenoptera > Eupelmidae > Eupelmus > Eupelmus urozonus. Next base: position 13,788 of record UELX01004801.1, on the reverse strand, counting down.
AGACCCCTTCCGCCGTATTCCAATCACGTGGTGCGTCCCGTGACGTCACGGACTCTAGAGAGAAAGAAAGAAAGAGAGAGAGAGAGAAAGCACACGAAGATCCGCGAGATGTGTATGTAGGTGTGTGCCTTCACCGGTCGTAAGGGTCGTCGGACGCGCGCGTTCGCTCGAAACTCGATGAAAGATGTCGCCAAGTGTATAGGTTTTCCATTGACGGGCTTGGCATAAGTGAGGTTGCATCGGCTTGGAAAAGATGTTTGTACGAAGGGATGCTTCTGAGCTCTCTCGTGATTTAAGCGAGGAATAAACGTGGTGGTTGATAAAATAGTGAAGAATGTTTTACGGTAAAATATTAATTGTGAACGGTTGGTTTAAGTTTCTAATCTTATGATAATTTATACTATTAAATTGTATAGGATTGTGTTTTTGTACTTATCAATCAAGTTAAAATAGTTCATTTAGTTCATAAACGTTGAAACTTTACTTAGCACGTACATTATTGAGCTTCTCGGCTTCCCAAAATAAGGAAATCGGTCCTCGCCCTTCGCCGATCATCAACTATAACTCACGTGATAAAGATAAGCGAAAAATCCACAAACGTAAAAAAAGTCAAGAGCTTCGCGCAGGCAGAGAAAAAAAATCGTCGTTGACGGGAAAAAAGGAGGTAAACCGGAAACCAGCGCGCCCACGCCGCGCGCAAGAACCTCGTGGGTGGACGAGCTGCTCTTTCGTCGTTTATACAGAGGAGAGAGAGAGAGGGACGCGCTTTTTTGGAGCCAGCCGATATGTTCCCGCAGCCGCCCACGCACATTCTGTTTTTCTAGCCTTTATGGTGCTGCGCGACGTACCCCCACAGAGTCGTTTTTGCACCGGCTGGAATTTTTACGACGCGTCGTAATATCGAGGGAGGGCTGCAATTTATAGGGGTAGGCCCCTTCTGCGTCACGTCTAGTTTAGGGGGCTTTTTATTAGCTGACGCGGCAGGAAGTCACTTCATTGCGGTATGTGTTTGTGTGTGCTTTTGAGTGTGGAAGTGGCTGTATGTACACTCGTATATGTATTTAAAAATAAAAGGAATATCACAACAGTTGTCTGATCAGAACAAGTCAGTTTCTACTTAAAAATTGGCTTAGAATTGTAAAAATAAATTAATACACGAAATATTATATAAAATTTAAAAATTAATTTATTATATTTCCTATTATTATTTTTTATTACTTTAAAGCTTGAATTATAAGTAGAACTGTGAATAAACGCATACATAAGTACCAATCTACAGAAACGGAGGGCGAACATTTTCAAGAGACTATACAGAAAACCAGAAAAAGAGCGAAGAAAATCCGAAAAGTATCTCTCGACGAGCTCGCGACGCTCGTTCCCATCTTGCGCGATGTATGACTACTTAGGCCTGAAGGAAGTCGGATAAGGATCGCCACGGATATATGCGCGGCCCACGAACCCGCGCGTATATATAAGCGCGACTGCTAATTTACAACTTCTCTCTGGCGCAAGGACGACTACGAGAGATAGCGCACTCGCATGAGCGGACGAAATTTTGTAATTCAAAAGCGAGATTCCCGCGTCGTGCCTCATTTAACTCGGCGAATCACACTCAGATTTTTCACGTTTTCTTTTTTTTGTTTATTGTATTATAAAGAAAGTGTAATCTTTAAAGATAAGCAATAATCGGAGAATTTTGAAAAATTTATTAATCATCAAAATGACTCGTTAAAGCGAGCTGGAGAGGCGACGTGTAGACGTTCGAGACGCTGTTGGCGTAGGAGCGCCGCATAAGAGTCGCCATTCAGAGCCGTGAACCCATTCATGTAGCTTTGCACTGTGCGCGACATGAAAAGAGAGAGAGAGCGCGAGATGGAAAGAGAGAGAAAGAACCTATGCTCGTAAAACGCAGCGCTAATTTCCGCTCGTCTGGAGCCTCGATTATATACGTACATTTTTTCTCTCGCTACCTCCTCGTACAGCTTTCCGCTCATCTCTACATCCACTTAACCTCCAGCCGTCTGAACAACCTACCTAAAAGAAATCTAATAATCAAGAAAAACCGTACGAGATTTATACAGTTTTCGAATAATGCTTAACCAACAATTCGCAGAGGGACGCGCGAGAATCGCGAGCTCAAGGCAAACTCGTTTCCCGCGATCAAAAATATCGATACTCGGCCGGGCGCATGAATGAAAGAAGCGTGCACGCATCGCGCGCGCGCGGCTAAAAAGGGAGCAACGAGAGCCGAGCGAAAGTGGGTCTCTGTCGGGCGGGCAAAAAGCCGGTAAAGCGAAGCTTCTGTTTTTTGCTCTCCCGCGCTGCAGTCGAAAATATGCAATCCTTTTTGATCGGGAGAGCGCCATTTATAGCTGACCCACAACGTTCGACGCCCGTTTGCGTGAGCGCGCCGCACAATGCTGCATCTCGCGTCTCGAGATTCGGCGAGGACAAGAGTCCGAATTGGATTTCATTGAGCAGTGTCAGGTTAATAAGTTGCCGGCTCGCTGCGACCTCGGAAATTTTAATATATTTAGTGTTTGTATTTAATTTTATATAGATTTTATTTACATTTTATGCAATGTAAGTTGGTTTGTTTTAATGTCGTTAATGACATTTGAATTGAAAATTATGCTTGCATTGTACAATGTAAGTTCATTGAATTAAAAAAATCCTTTTAAGGAAATTTATGATTTTTACATTATTTTTGTTTTGTTGACTTATTAATGTGTTTAATTTATTTGATATACAGAACAAAATATAATATGGCAAATAAATTAGAAAAAAATTTGATAAAACTAACTCAAAAAATCTTTCTAAACTAGAAATTTATAAGTAAGTTTAGATAATAATTCCTTTAGTACTTTGGAAATACATAGGCAAAAAGAAGCAGATATGTATTTATTTTACTATTTTTTACTAGTATAAAGCAATTGAATAACTTTAGCGTTCAAAGTTAAAAAGGTAGTTTTAATAATTTAATTAAGTCGAAATGTTTTTGAAAATGAAGATTTTTAAGAGAAAGTTACTGACAACGCTATGGGTTATATTTGACATATGAGAAGGAGAAATCATTTTGGTGCACTAACGTCAAAATGATCTTGACATCAATAACAAATTGATGCTAAAGACATATTTAATCTTTAAACTACTTTAAAGTGTCAAAAACTGTCGAAACTAACGAAAATAACACGAAATAATGTCAAAATAATTTAATCCTGAATTTTCTTATATATATATTAAAAAACAATGTGATTGTGATATATTGAGTTCACCGACCAATTAGAAATGTTTTAGTGTCATTTAATTAAATAATCTTTAAATATTTTTATCTCATTGAAAATTTACAATATAATAAATGCTAAACTTACAGAAAATAATTTTTTTGAAATTCATTCATGAAACACCCTAATCGCAAATACGCACGGTCACGTTTAAGAATAAAATACGCTCGAGCCATAACACTCTCCCGCCAAACTTTAATCACAATTTTCAAAGATAAGTACCTCTTTTACCGTCATTCTCTCTTTCTCATACATGCAGCAGAGCACGCCTTTTATCATACTTTTATTGGGCGAGCCGCCTTTTTTTGACTCGGATACCAAAAAAGGTCGTTCAAGGCTCTTTCTCTCTCTCTCTCTCTTACTTCCTCGAAGTCGCGTGGGGGTTCCCATTCAAATATTTTCACGCGGCTGCCACTTCCCCCGCCTTCCGGTCTCTCTTTCTCTCTCTTTCCAGCGTCCATCCCTCCTCTTCCTCCTTCCTCTTCCCATTCGCGTGATCGCGCCTCTTTTTCCTCGCGAGGCACCTACGTACACGCGCCTCTTTGCCCATCGCCCGCGTTCCGAATTCCAAACCGTTCATATCTTCAACGTGAAATTACACACTCGATACAAACAAATTACAGGATGAACGTCAATCGAATATTATCGTAATGATTTTCAATGCGGCTTTCGATCGTTTGAGTCATAGAAATTTCTTTGACTTTCCTTTTAAAAGTACTCCCGGCAAAAAATGCGACCACACCATGAAGTGTCGTAACGGGAACAATGGAGCCGCGAAAATACGTTGATTCTGCATAGGAGGGACCGTTGGATTATATAGCGCATTCATCCGCGCCGGCGCAAGTATATATTCTCGATCTGCCGACTCGAACTCGCACCTTTCCCGTGGGACGAGCCGGCTGCCGCGGCAGGATATATGTCCTCGCGTGGGCTCCTCGCAGCCTTTCCTTATACCACTCGTACCACGCTCTTTGGATTTCACGCAGGGCATGCTCACTTTTCATAGCCGCGGCTAATGCCGCCACGATCTCTGGCGCGTGCGATTTCTTCGGAAAATGTTTGTGGTATTTACGTAATGGGTTATTGGGAACAAGTGATTCACAGTTCTGCGAGATTTTTTAGTTCAGGAGACTGGAGGTATTCAAAGCTTGCTTAAAATGAATATATGAAGTAGACTCTTTTTTATTGGATGTTTGCTCATCAAGAAATTTCATTGAAATACACTAGGCCCGCCTCGAATTCTCGATATGGGCTTTGCCAGGCACGTTTTCGCGTTTCGAAACGATTTCAGCAACGATGTTCACCAATATACTATACGGGCTTTTGCGGTTACGCGAACGCGTCTTCAAACATCCAATTTTAATTCTTTTATTTTATAGTATTTGTCATTCGGTTAAATTTTAGAGTACCTAAAAACTATGAAAATGATGGATCAACCCTTGGTTTAGACACTTCGTATGTGATCATATCGTGATATAGTATTGCTTTTGCATTTTCGCTGGTCGAATCAAACCTTCATATGCTGGTACTCTAAACGTTTGATTTTCGAAAAATTTTACAATTAAAAAGTATAATTAAATAAATGAATGAATTTTATTTTAAATCTATGTTAAACCTGTTCATTGTGACTGGAAAAAACTGATTATGTTAAAAATTGAAGAGTTCAGAACAATAAACAATAATCTTCACTATTAAATTTATCTTCTGAAATCGTTATTTATATCAAGTCATTAAGACCAACGCAGTGTTAATAAGTTAACCGTTTGTTGCCCTGAGCTCTATAATTATAATTATCTAATTATTTTACTGCATAATGATAAATTTTTAATAGAGTACTTAATTATAGAGTAAATACTTACTGAGGCAAATTTAAACCGATAAATATTAAGATGCTCATACAACAGTTTTTATATAGATATGTAAACCCGATCATAAGAACGAACGAGTTTTCACACACTATATACGATACGCTCTCTTTGCTTTAAACTTGTATTTGTGTTAGAATACTTACAATTACTCCGGCACAATTGTGGCTAAATAAGTTGTAGTTTGTATACGCTTGTTTCTATCGCATTCCTGAAATTTAATTCATTGTCTCACTTCTAAATGTTTTAAAAAGAAAATACAATTTTGTGTATACAAGTGAAAAGAAGGTAGTTTGCAGCTTCTGACAGTCGCGAGTAACAAAAATAAAGGGCGAACACACCTGCGCGTGTGGCTATAGTTCAAGATCCTTTCAGGTACTCACAAGCAGAAACGCAAAACCGGACTCTCTCCAGCAGCGTAACGTGAACGTCGGCAGCTGTGCTCTTTTCTGCCTCGTTTAAATGCTACTTTTCTCTATTTCCAAAGCCCGTTTTTCCTCGGCTCTCACATTTACGCGCCTCTTCGACGACAATGATTTTCTGCTTAATGAAAGATCTTGACCAAGTAGATGCTAGAATGTACTTATTCCCCAACACTCGCAGGTAGTTTCTGAACCTAACAAAAAAGTAAGAGAAATCAGTAGCAAGAGAAAAGAGCGAAGCAGCGACTATACAGATTAACCGCACTCGTAGCTCGATACATCCACACGGCGACAGTTGAGCCTCGCAGCCAGTCTCCAGACCCGTCCGACAGGTACACATGCATACGTATATCTCCGGTGCACTTAGGGAAGATGCTCGCGCTCTTGCCTGTGTATATGTATCTCTCTCTTCTCTCTTTCTCTCTCCCTCTTTCTTACTCTCTGCCCGTGTCGTCTTTTCCGCTCTGTTTCTCCGCGCGCTCCAACCGCTGCCATTCCTTTTTGTTCTATGTCCGACGAGATAGAGGCCGGAAGTCGTCGAGGGGCTCTCCGGAGAGTAGAAAAAAGAGAGAGAGAAAGAAGTTGCGGGCCAGATGCGCTGTAGCCGAGGCCTGAATGGAAGTTAATCTGGAAAATTACCGCGCTGATGAGCTGCGGTCGGGGAGAAAAAAGGGTAAATTCGTGGCTTTCGGCTTTTGGTTTTTTGGAAGCTTCGAGTCGAGCGCGTAGGAGCTTAGGAATCGTTCGTGATTTACGGTTGTTTTTAATGAGAGAGTACTGGCTGTCTAATTTTTTAAAGAACGAGTACTGACTAATGGGTTTGAATTTTGATAATGGTAGTTTAGAGAATTAACAAAAGTTTGTTTACTAGTTTTACCATTAACGGTCATTTAATTAGTTTCATTTCATCGAAATATAATTCATATAAATATGCAGTTAGCTCACTTGTTGTTACAATTATTTATCTTTGAAAAAAAAGTTTTAATGTGAAAAACTTGTTTTCAAAGCTTCTTTCAAACTGTATGCACTATCGGCCGGAAGTCATCAGCGATAAGAATCCTTCGATTCTTTCGTTAAATGAGAGCTCTGGTCGACATTTTAGGACGAACATGCTTTTTAGGGATATCGTTTCCGATCTCTGACTATATTCTTTATCAGAGGCCTTAGGAGAGCTGTCGGTTTCTCCTTAATGACAGCCAGATAAAACGAGTTCTAATTATCAAGTTTAGTAACTGCGTTTCTTACTTTAAAGTCATTTTTAGTAGCGCTTAAAATTTAAAACAGCTATCAAGTATATTAAAATCCTTTCTTATTTATCAATTTAGAATATCCTCTGCCTTATTAAATTTAAAAATTGAAGACTCTATTATTTTATATCGCTATTTAGTTTGAAAAGTCAACTTTTTTATTAAGAATAATTGATCAAGGAAATGCTACAAATACATAACGAGCACCGGAAAAGCCGTTACAGTAGACATAATCAATAGTGAATGGCAAGAATAATAACGTTGTAGATATTGGAAATCTAAATGAACGGAAGTACTGAAATAGTTTAATATGATAATCAATTATTTTAAACCCGCTTCAGTAAATATTCCAGACGAAGGAACTAAAATATTGAAAGTTATATTATACTATTGACTTTTCAAACTAATACTTAAAAGTATATTTTAATCTTATAAATTGCAAATTGATTTTCATTCCTTGATTACATTATACTATTTCCTTTTACAACAGAAAATAGTATCAAAAGTCCGTTAATTTAACAAATAACAGAATTTTAGTTTTTTGTTTCAACGGATAAACGTCTGAAAGCACAAAAAAAGCATACTGGTGATTCTTTTACGTTAACCTATTTTAACAAGGGACGTCAACATTAAAATTTATCATCATTATAATTACAAAACCCCTCCAAGTATCCTTGGAAACACACATAATCTTCTCCACGCACAAACGCCAAGTCTAAAGATCCATCAGGCGTTATATATCTCAATATCGCGTGTGTAAGATCGTCGTCATCGATGAGAAAGCGGAAATAAGAGCGCGCATCCGATGACTCGCGCTCGCGGATTATTCTCGGAAGCTATAACAGCGCCGTTACGATGATTTATTACCTTGTCGTTAAGCCGCTTCTCCGCCCTGTTTTCGCGCGCGGGCGAGCGCGTGTGTGTCTGTTACCGTAACGGGGTGGCACAATTGTCGGTTCCGTGAAAATTTTTCGATTTCCTTGATTAACATATCCGCGTGGAGCCTTTCAACACCTACGTAACGAACGTCGTATTTATGGCGTGATTTGTGAAAGTCGCCGCTGGCACGGCTCGTCTCGTTGTAATACGTCGATTGAGTTTTCGAGATCATTAGTTCAGTTTTTTTTCAATTATAAGTAGTTTTACGTAGGGAAACTAGAATTTTTACTTTGTGAATGTCAATTTGAAGAAAAATTGCGAAGATTTAAAGTTAGAAAGCAAATTTATCTATGTGGATCAAATTCAGAAATCGTTAAACACTTATAATTAAACGAGTTGACTTTTAGTTTACGATTTAAATTATAGAGTCCGTTTTCTAAGTAACTGTCAGATTGTCAAACGGACTTCTCCTTCGGCATAATTTCCAATACAATATTAAAGTTTAAAACTTAATAGACTTTAATTCTACACCACCGAATGACGGAAAATCAATCGCTTACCTTTTAATAGAAAAACAAACGACGAAAAACAATACCAAAGAAAAAACGTTAATCAACATTAAATCTTATTTCCGAAAATATCCGCGCGGCATTTCTCCTTCGACGCACATTCAGCGCAGACGTCATCGTAAGCTCGAAGCCGGAGCGTTAATTAAGAAAGCGCGAGCGCGCGGGAACGGACGAGGATAATGAAAAGAAAAAAAAAGAGAGATGCCGGAGGGAGCAAAGCTGAATGAACGTAAGGCACGCGCTGGTATGGGAAAACACGTGGCTCGGAATTTTTCGCATCTGCCGGCGCAGGAAGCGGATGGAGATACGGATCAGGATACGCGCGCGCGCGCGCAAGTGTATGTATAAGGTCGTTTGTTGTTCGGCGATTTCCGATGAGTGATTTGCTTACGGGCTGTTGTATATATTCTGGGTAGCTTCAGATTGTAATATCCGATAGGTATTTTCGATCTGTAAATTATAGCTTGTTTTTCATGTTTATCTATTTTAATGTAGGTCAGGTACGCCGGTAAAAGTTGTACTTACGTGAAATGTAATTTTTAATATTCCGAGCTTTGCGTACTGCGAATTCGAGAGCATTTGCTTTTATCGAGCTGGATAACATGTAGCTATTCTAAAAATTGATTCGGGTTTTAATTAGACTTATCTACGGCTAAATCCATTCGAGTGAAATAAATCGAACATTTGCTATATTTACGAGATGACAGTTTCTCGTTTCTCATATAGAATATATATCATCGAGAAAAATACAAGAACGTATAAAGATTCGAGACGAACACTTCAGCGATCTTCTATTTTCATTCTATCTTCCTCTTCTCGCTCGACTCTTTCGTAAGGAGCTACATAACTTCGCTCTTCACTCACTTTGAAGCAAAGATATATATTCGTTCGAGAGATATATGTAAGACAGCGATTACCCGTAATTAGACTCGGATGATAGGCTTGGATAAGTCAGCTAGTATCGGTCTGTCCGATCGATCGCGATAAGACTTAATTACGAAAGAGTTAGGAAAGAGAAGAGACGATAGAATGGAGGAGAAAATCAGTGAAATAGAAGATAGCGGCGAGGGAGAGAGATGAAGAGAGACAAGACGGAAAGAAATATCTTTTTAGTCGAATTTCAGGATCAGAGCAGCATCGTGCTCGACTTACGTTGAGAAATATCAAGCTTCATTTTTAGTTCATCGGCGTGAAATGATAAGACAGGTTTAATTATTCTCTTCACTTTCAAAGTTATATCCCCTCTTGCTCGTTGGCAAGCAAATGAAATTGTAATCGTAGCCTTCTATCAATACCACGTAATCTCCATTTTTTTTCTGTCTTCACAGAAAACCGTTCAGTCGCCTCGCCTCATTCAGACTTTTCATTCATACTCACTCGCAGTCGCGAAGAAAAAAGTGTCACGAACGAGCTCGTCGCGGCATTGTACACACCTCGTTACCCCCGCACTCGAAAAAGTAAATCGCGCCGCCGTCAAAGAAAAAAAAAGACAAAGAAAACCGACTGAGAAAGAATACGCGAATTATTAGTGTACTGCCGAGGAGGAAAAATCACGAGACAATAACGCGCCGTTGTGTACGGGACGCGAGGACCGGAAGCCCGTAATAAGCGAAGGAAGAGGATGTTCACACGATTTGCTCGCGCGCACGGCGCTTCTCTTGCTAGCTATGGCTAGAGAGAGAGAGAGAGAAAAAAAATTATTCTTCTTTCAATTCTAAATTCTCCGCTGCGCGCTACCTCGTGGGCTTTAATTGGACGCGCGAGCCCTTGTAAATTGCGAGCGTGAGCAGGATGCGCCGGATGTGCCCTACAAGGATATGGTTTTCCGCGAGAGCGAAGTCTAGTCGAACGGGAATTAAGCATTTGCGATGGATGGTATAGCTTTGTTTTGGATTTGAGATTGCAATTTGATTTGATATCTGTGAAATTTGTTGGTATAAAAAAATATTATGTTGGTGAGATTTGTAGGTTAATGGCTGAAAGATTATTACAAATTATATTGGATTAATTTTTTTCCGAAGAATATAATTATTTAGACTGATTTAAAAATAAGAAAATACGCTGTATATTAATATCAATGAATTGTAACTGTAGCGTTTGCATCAACATGAAATTATATATAGAATATTTATATCTTAAAATAAATATTTATAATTGATCATAACATTTGATCATTCAACCGTTACATTTACAGATTTGCTTTGCATATTTGAATAAAAGAAATTAGTTGAAAAAAATAAAATTACAATCCGCCTACACCACGTAAGAAATATAGGAATTATTTGAATACAGTGGAAGAATGAAATTCTCTTCCGACGTTCTCGAGAAAAACGACAGGATGCATTTCTTTAATGAGCATGCAGCTATGCCTCAGGAAAGTAATTAAGGTTTTCTCTGCATTCATTGAATATTTTGAATATCCATTTAACGCTCACGTTTCGCAAAGTGCACGGCTAACATTGTGTGAAATCATTAAAATTTTTAACCTCGTGAGTGAATTCTTAGAAATATTTTCAGGCCTGTACTTATTCTGAGAGAAACTTTGACAAATTGACGGACTGTACAATAACCCAGTTTGAAATGAAAATTACAAGAATCATAAATGAAGAGTAAAAAGTAGAAATTTCATTTGTTAAGTTGCTGTTTCGGATGTACACAGACGGTATAGCTTGCACCATCAGCTGAAACATGCTGAGTTGTTTCCGGCATTATTTATAACACTTCCTCCTTACAAAATGCCAATCTTTCAAATTCCTAAATAGTACGTCTACTTGAAAATGTCTTCCCACGGCGCATTCTTTTTTTGCTTTTAAGCATAGTAAGCACTGAAGTAACGAAAACACAAAATTAGTATAATATCAAAACTTTATTTGTGGAGACTTTAAATTTGAATATAACGTAATTGCAGTCTATTATGGTATTATTTTCTACGATATTCACAATCGATTTTCAATCTAGTGATATGCATTCACCAAAAACTTTTAAACCATTGTCATTGTTATGACAATGATTTCTCCAAATTAACCAAACTATACGAAGGTCTATGCTAAAAAACGAAGGACTGCGCCGATTTCTCGAGAGAGAAAGAAGAGAAAGAAAAAAAAGGCGATCAGCCTTGCAGAGCTCGAAAAGGGCAATTAAACGGTAGCCAATGTATCGGAATTCCTCAGCGGTCGAACAATGGCGCATATATAATTAACGATTCTCTCTCTTGTGCGGCTCCAAAATTCTTGCTCAAGAGATCTCTGGTAACCCTGGCTGATGAGGGGCGCCTGGTATATTGGAGAACCCCCGAAGCGTGCCTTGTATTCACGAACCGCCGAAAGCGTGCCAGGATTGCCAATATGTTGCACTGGCAGATATATAATCCTCTTTTTGATGGCGATCTATGTGCGTGTAGAGATGTTTTCGGTATGCGTGGGCGGAAGTAATTAATAATTCTGTGTTTGTAGTTTAGATGATAGATGGTGAGCCATGTTTTTGTTGGTTATTGGGATTGGGGTTTGCAAGGTGTGATTGTTATGGGTTAATGGATGCGTTTGTTATTTTAAGAGAAATTGCAGTGAAACAAGTATGATCGAGTAGCATAATTTTTGTGCATTAGTAATAAAATCATACTGACTCATTGGATTTTGTTATAATTTTTAACTATTTCTATATTTATTTTAAAAATAATTTGAAAATAATTTTAATATAATTAATTAAGTCTATCATTGTAATGTTTTAAATAAGTTGCAAATGATATTAATTATTATCATTAACTGCTATTTGTTTCTTAAAATGTTGAAAATAGTTGCTTTCACTTCATACCTAGTTTAACTTTCTCAAAGAGAAAGCTTTGTGACTATGATATTTTTGGAATTCGAGTTTTCGATGAATAATCTAATGTATTATTTGAGTCTCCTAATTAAGAAAATATAATTCTTACAATACGTATATTTTTGTAGCATTTATATATGCAAAAAATGTCAAAAGAGATCTTTTGCATAACTATAATGTAGAAAACAAAATTATTGTATTTCGTTTTTTAATTCAAGGGCTCTCATCGGAATATCGTATTTAATTTTTTAGATTCAAAACAGTATTTTGAATCCAAGTAAAGTTATGCGGACCTGTGCAAAAAAAATTTAACTTTGTCGAAATATCATAAATACATTGGGCGATAAATCAAATATCGATCCACTACATTCCCACACATTCGTCCATATATCGCACATATATATATATATCATAATTTGAAAATTTTAAATATGTATAAAAATATATATGCTTGGTAGCGAAACATTAAATTATTTGAGCTTATAAGAAAATTATTCGGCGACCGATGTCCAATGTACCGCCCAAAGTATTTCCGATATTTTGGCAATGATAAATTTTTTTTCGCGGGCATCTCTAAGTCAAGAAAAATGTTTTGAAAATTTTCCTAATTATTTATTCTTACTCGTGTCATCCACAAAATGCGCTTTTAATAATACGGATGAATTACCTCACTATATTTTAGCAGAAAAACCGCGAGCTCAATTTCCACATTGCATAACGCAATCAGTCCGTCGTGCTGTGAGGAAAAACAAAATAATGCACACATTTTATTCCCCACACAAGTGTAGAAAAGAAGCAGATTCAGTATTAAAAAAAAGTGTCTATAAGCAACCCAGATTGACTATAAAAATACCGTTGAATTAATCGTATACGCACCGAAAGGAGTAAACGAACGACGCGTATTGTATACGTATTAAATTTCATTCATGGATATAAAGCCAAGCGTTTACGCACGCCAGCGTTCGATGAATGAACTGCTGCTTACGAAAGCCTATTACGTGGGGCTTCCGGGATTTAGCGCGACTGTCAAATTTAATTGTTCCAAATAACGAGGCCATATCCTCGTCATGGATTTATCCGCATTTGTAAAAAATGAGTGTCTACTGTTAATTACTTCTGCGAGTGCAGCTGAATGAAGAGAAAAGACATGCGAACAATGAGATGTGTAATGAATGAAGTAGGCTATGATTCCAGTTATTCTGGAAACAAATCGTATAATTTTTAAAAATTTAATTTATCTACAGATTTTATATAATGATTCTTTTCTAATTTAACTTTTTCAAACTTTTTCTAGAAAAATTTGATCGGTTTATTCCGAATTTTCGAAATTATTTCAATTTTTGTGTCAAAAGATCGCTCAGGTATTAAAAATCTTATAAAAATCAATCAATTTACTTCAAACTATGAAAATTCTTTCAACTTTCATAAAAAAAAGCACGCTCAGGTATTAAAATTTTTAAATATACTAAAAGAATTTTCAATTTACAAAAACTAAAATATGATTACTATATATAGTTTCTTATGAACTCTTGCGTCCTCTGGGTCGCATGTACATTCCGAACGAGATAGATTATCAAACAGATTTTAGAGAGCGACAGCCATTTCGCTGAATACATCTAAATCTCTTTAACCTTTAGACTTCCGGCATTTTTGCCTTATAAATTGATATTTTTGATGTGCAAAATTTATACATAAAAACACCT